>BLKR01004599.1:0-103395 GCA_011170035.1 Teleogryllus occipitalis | reverse complement strand
AAAAACAAACAAAAAAACTCCCATGTAATAAAATCTATTTTCAAGGATAAATAAGCAATAAATTTTGGCTCTTATTACTTCCTGCCGCGACAACATGGAAACGATAATTTGAATAATTGTATTTAATATTAATATTAATAGTAGTTACAATTAATATTAATAGTTATAATTAATAGTTATAATTAGTTATATTAATTATTAGTTCGTAATAGTATATAATTATTAGTTAGTAGTTATAATTAATATTAATAGTAGTTTTCCGTCTGGGAACTACCACAAAATCTGTGCTAGAGTCTATTTGAGCCGTTACTGGGGTTGTTCCTTCATTAAGCGATTATGGGGACTGATAAGAGTAGTAATCCAAAACATAATACTATTCCCAATGTATTGAAAGTAAATGAATATGACAAAAATGAGACCTAATTATTGGGAAGTTACCTTTTTAATTATAGAATTGTAATTTCATTAGCACTGGAAATTTTAACGTATAATTATTTTCGAATTTTGCATTACTAAACTACCCTTTGTTATTTCAGAATGATTCAAGGAAAATAAAAATCCCCTAGGATGAGATTTTACATAGTGATGATCCTCTTTTATTTACGATTGAATGTTCTTTGCCACTTGTTACATCGAATTATAATGTCCTGAAATAAGGTCTTATGAATAATTATTCGATTTTCAGCTTTGCCTAACACATGAAAATAAGTCCTTTTCACTTTTTTCATTGTTGGTTCACAATGAACACACTTCACACACACACACACACACACACACACACTTACACTTACATGCACTACACTACCACACATTCCGGGAGACCGGTCGGGAGCTTAGAGCTTGTCCCGGCTGGGGTGGTGCCCCGCTGGTGGGAGAGTCTTGGTGAGGGGGAAATTCCACTAGCCGACGGTAGGTCGGCGCCGGATCTCGCCATCCAACGGGGGAAAATCACCGCCACCTCCCGAGAAAGAAAACATGCACTACACTAACGGGACTAATGACCACAGTAGTTGGCGCGCCCGGAAACACGAAAAAATCAATCAATCAATCAATCGAGGAAAAGTCTAAGTATGGATACAGAAGATGTACATAAGGAATATGTTGCATCCCGGTGATCAGTAAAGGTGTTACGACACAATTTCTTCATAGGTCTCAGCTTTTCTGTTTCAGAGGAATTCCGTTTGACCTTTTGAAGCGAAATCCATGCAACCTTTTCAAACTATTCAAACTTGCCTCAAAGTCATGATCCCTCAGCTCCTTCATTTGTTATTCTACAAATATACCCATCTTTATTTTTGCCTCAATGATCCTCGGAAACGTGTTCATTAAGTACTGGTAACCTGGTCTACTTTTATCCATCACCACATGTTGTTCATCAATCCGAGTTTAGTGTGCAAGGGAGGAAGATATTCGTGAACAGCATTACAAAAGGTTGAAAAGTTACATTTTTGTCAAGGAATCAGATATCGTTGAGGTCTGCGCTTCTTCACAAAATGATTTTTGCGATCTCCGCTATCCCACCCGCATAGAAAACTGCAAAATTTAGAATATTCTCGTTGGAGACCTAAAAAAAACTGAAAAACTTTCAAATCGCCGTATACATTCCATGAATATTGCTGGTATTGTATCTTCGATAACAAAAGTTCCATAACACCATACATCTCTATAATATGGGCTACATAGGCAAGAGGAATTGCTTGTTTATCTCCGATATGAATAAGCCCGGCTTTTAAACTGAGTTTCGATGAATATATAAACACCCTTCATTTCTTAGGATCATGATGGTCTCCCAATGCACTCAATAATGCATCAGCATCAGTATAATACATTAGATTGTCTTTTTCTGAGAACAGGCATAGGATTTTTTGTTCTCGTCGACAATACAGATAATCATAGTTCCTTCTGAAGGAGGTTCCAACCCTTAAATCAAGATGCCTACAATTCTACCTGATTCTTCGACAAGTTTAAATCACGAACTAGATCTTTGGTTCTGACCGATGGTTCTGATATTCCACCGAAATATGGATCTTCAATGTTGTCCTTTTCGGTACTGACGTTTAAATCTTCATCGCGACAGTTTTCGGAATGCAAATTCCAATTATCCGGTGGCGCTGAGATTGGAAGGTCATCTTTGTGAGGAACAAGCGTGATATCTGAAGGAAGGTTGCGATTTTGAATGGTCTTCTTTGTCTTGTTTGTGATTCCAGCAACTTCGGTAATGAAAAATAACAGCCTATGGGGTGGTCTTTTAATTCCATCCCTGCCATGGGAATTGCAAATGGCATATGTCACGACTTTCCGTTAAGCACCTCTGTTAAGTTCCTCTGACCGGGAGGTCCTAGGTTCGAGTCCCGACGGTGGGAGGATTTTCGACACTAGCTTGTCAGTTAGGTCGAATTCAGTCGCTGTCTGGAGGAGAATTATGGCGGGCGGCTGCGCAGATCGGTAGTTTTCCCTGGTTTCTCAGATCAACACCACGCGAATGCCGGAGCAGAATCCTAACGCTGTCTGGAGGAGAATTCTAGCGGCCAGCTGCTCTGATCAGTAGTTTTCCGTGGTTTCTCCGATCAACACTAAGCAATTGTTGGAGAATTACCCTAAAAAAGATCTACGGAACGCGCGCCATCTTTACTACTTCTTTCTTGTCCTATCCTCTCCCGTTACATACACTTACACTAACATGCACTATAATACCACACATGCTGAGAGACCGGTCGGGAGCTTAGAGCTTGTTCCGGCTGGGGCGGTGCCTCGCTGGTGGGAGATACCTGGTTGGAGAAAATCCCACTAGCCGACGGTAGGTCGGTGCCGGATCTCACCACCCAACGGGGGAAGACCACCGCCACCTCCCAAGCAAAAACACCCAAGCTCTACACGTACGGAACTAATGATAGTAGTTGACGTGCCCGGAATCACAATCAATCAATCTTCTTTCTTAAGGGAGTAATTTGGCTCTTCAAAGTTACCTCGTACAAAAAATACGCCTTTGGCTCTTCAAAGTTACCCCACCACACACATAACAGAAATTGTTTGGATGCTTTACTCTGTGTTTGTTGAAACACTAGAATACCACGAATAGATGAGTCGTGTAATACCTTTCATGCTTAACATGAAACCCTTTCTCAACACCTTCATCAACACCTTTCTCGCTCGACACCCAGAGCACAACTAACATGCAGTGACCTACGTACACTACGCGCCGAGTCGGCGCGTCATTTACATGGGTCAGTGGAATTCCCTTCGCAATGCCCGAATATGCTCAGCTGATTTCATCGGTCTGGCGTCTATTTCTTATCTTGAGTGGTGTTTTGAGTGGTGAATCTACAATATCATACATTGATAGCAACCACCGTCTTGTAATAAACCTGCAAGCAACTAGCGTTTCACCATAAACGACACGCAGCTATCTGCGAAATATATAGTTTTAGTATATGTGCGATTATATGAAAACTGAGCCCGTTGAGCAATTTTTGTGGTTGAATTCTGCTTTAGGGTAGATATAGTACGAAAGAAGCAGCTAGAGTTAGTCCTTTAACAAAATTAACACATTTTTATTAATCGCTCTGAATTCCACTCTTTCTCTTTTTGTCACATTATTTCCCCGTTTGTCCCTCCTAATTTCTCTCACTCGCACTTTTTTCCTCGCACTTTTTTTCACTCTCTCTCTCAATAATGAACCACGTGAACATTAACTCACGTTCGAGTATCTTATTGTACAGAATTTACTTATTCAAATTTCTTACTCGATTGGATTTAACAATGTTAATTTTTTACACTGAAAATGGGACTCTATGGTACTCATAGTCACGCGTGGACCCACGAACATCCCTATCCAAGGAGAGACTCACACTCACAAACTTTTGAACCAAGGCATCAGTGACTTTCTTCTTTAGCCGTCTCGGTCACTTAGGTAGGGGAACGTGGGGCAAAGGGGAACCGTTAAGCTTGTAGCAACAATATAGTATACGTTTTATTTAAAAGAATATTGATATATACTTCAAAAATATTAGAAACGTCTGGTATTACATATAGAAAGTCTATACTGCTTTTAGTAAAATGGGTTCTAGTTTTTTTAATTTTCTGCATTTTTTGTCTGAATTTTTTCCGCTTTGCCCCAGGGGTGGGGCAAAGTGGAAATTTATTTTTAAAAAATCATATACTGTGGTAATCAATAATTATTTTATCTCTACGTACATATCTTCTTTTATACCGTTTTATGTTTTTTGAAGTGGGTCCCTTAGCAGACCCTATGAGACCTCTCAAATAAGATGATGTTATGACGGTAATTTTTCTAGTTCTGCAAGTGGACTTCCTCGATTTTGGTCTTGATTTGGCACAGGAAGAACGTCTTCAGGAGCTTTCAGGGACTGAGATTCTGCTTCCACCAACGACGAATTGGGTGTAGCTTCCAATGTAGCTTTTGAAGATTCTGTAGACAGTTCAAAATATGTTGCTTCTGCGGGAGCGAAAGCACTATAAAAAAAATTTCAGTGTATATCCCTGTGGTTCTTAATCTAGAGAAAGCATTTTATATTGTGGTTGCCTTTACAAATGCTTCTCCGAAGAGAGAACTGACTTCGTGGAGAGTCATCACTTTGCCTAGGTGATTTCGAAGCCAATTCTGAAGTGTGTAAATAAAAGGTTCTGAGGGGTTACATAAAACTCGTCTACATAAAAATGTTAGGGCAAAGTGGAATTGCGACGTTCTACTTAGCCCTTCTCGACGCTAGCACAAAACGGTTCAAATCAATCACATTAACCTTGCTTATGTTTGTGAAATCCAAAAGAACTGAATCATAAACTTATAAAATTAAGGTTTTAAAATGAATACTTTCGTACTTCTGCATTGTTATTCCAAATACAATGTTTTACTTCAGTTACGATTTTATAAGGCACTGAGGAAAATCAGAAAAACAGAAATAATTCGCTCTTCTGACTTGTTAGCCTGATGACACTTCCGCACAGTTGTGCCAACACAGTTGTCGACAAAATACTTGTTCTACAACTGAATGGCTCCAAATATGTTGGTTTTGAATGCAAATTCCATTTAGCTTCGTTGTTTCACTTTGTCCCACCCTCCCCTAATTCTTTACTTTTCTGTATGTATATTTATGTATTTTATTTCTTTACTTATTTTTAGTCCACTGCACAGAATAAGGGTGTAATGACTTTTACCGTCTACTTTAAAGACCCCTTCCACCGGAAATTGGGAGTTAAACGAAAATAGGACCATTTTATAAGCGTACTTTGCTCTATCCGAAAAAAAGGAACAAATTGGAGTAATTTTTGAGAGATTTTAGAATGTTAAGGCTACATGTAAAGTATTATCAAAATATCTGTTTCAAATTCGAAGGACCTTGATTTCGGTTAGGTTGATCAGTGTATATCAGTTTTGTAGTCTGCCCAGTTCAGGCCAAGAGTGGTCAACAGTTTTTGCCTCCGGGTCATGTTAGAAAACAATTTCACAGGCCGGAAACACATATTAAAATTAAATGAAGTTAAATGATAAAATGATTTGTTTAAGTAAACAAAATGTATGAAGTAATTTGTTTATAAATAAATGGAAGAAATTATACCAAATTAAAAAAAAATAATAGTGCGTAAAAGTAGAAGTGCTACACCAAATTAAAAAAATAATCGCAGGCAATCGCGTAAATTAATTACGCAGCCTGTATGTTGGCCATGTTAGCGCTAGCGTTGTCCACAGTCAGACATTTGCCTCGCTTTGATGGTCTTCAGAACACTCGTGATTCGGCGGCCATTTCTCTCTACTCGTGATTCGGCGAACAGTCGGTCTGTAGTCGCCGAATGCCGCATGCCGCATATGTGGCGCCGCCTTAACGCTGCAGGTTGGGACAGCAGTTGTGGGTGGAGAGAGGGAAAGCGCAATGGCCGGCTCTATTGCACGCGCGGGCGCCGCTAAGTTATCGAGGACAAAAGAAACCGCGACCTCCGCCAACACACACTCTGACTCGGAAACGAATTCGGGCGACCGTCACGCGATATTCGCTACGATCATTGCTCGCTCCCATTTATCTACCCTGCTATTAGTGCGATCCACTTGTAGCAATTATGGGTGTGTGTCTGGCGCTATGACATAGAGACGATAAGGATTTTTAGGCATAACAATATTCTTTTCAAGAGCTCTGAACACATTCAGTTTTAGATAAGATTTTTTGCACCTATTTGTTTATGCAATGTGTATGCGGGCTCGCTCACCAAACGCCATGGCGTGTTGTCTTTTACAGAGTGCAGAAGGCTGTACACTTGACAAAGTGGCTCAATTATTTTTGCTTCATCAACAAAATGCGAAATGTGAATCGGAATTACTGCTTCTGTAAAGCGTTGCATTTTCGCCTTACTATGTAGTACGTAATAAAGAGAAACAATTGCGGAAATCGGCGAGTTTTCGACGAGAAAACTCTTATTGTCGGGCCCTGGTTTCTGAAAATATTTTTTTTCGACATTTTACAACAAATTTCGCTTTGAAGATTTTTCCCTCAATAATACCTGTTGTTAAAAGTCATATGTTTAAATTAAGTCATGTGAAAATATTCTAATGTGTGAGTGTTTTTTGTCGGAAATATAGGCAACTTTTAAACAATTATTTCCTGAAAAACGACATCACTTTTTTTCCTAACATGCGGCAGAGAGCGGTAAAAAATTTCATGCTGGGCTCTTCTTGGCGAACACTCTGTATTGAGAGCCTTCAGTTTACTCTCTTATACCTTTACATGCATAAATCTGTTTGCCCTTGAATAAATTTTTATTCTTCTAAGAAACCTAAGATTCTAATTCAATCTAATTTAATTTTACGTGAAAAAACAACCATTTAAAAACTGTGTGACATGTTGCGGGGAGAAGTATTCTGTCACGTTTTGTTAAATCTGGGATCCCTACCCTAAACCCTATACAAGTTGAATTCTGAATACAGAATGAAATGCGCATTTTTGTGAAGAATTTTAACAAAAAACTTGGCTCCGATGTAATAACATCTATTTTCGAAGGCAAATCGGCTATAGAATTGGGATTTTATCTTTAATCTTGTCCTTCGCGAAGGAATATACTTCTGCCACGACAATATGGATAATTTTAACAACTATATTTCTCACTGAACTTTAAAAGACGTGCACTGATAATGAAGTTACATTTATGTCCAGAAGCAAAACAATGGGCTATCTCAGCATTTGCTCAAGAGATCTGGGAAACTGGACGAAAAACACTATCGAAGTGGGGGTAATTGTTCCAGAAGCTGAGGTACAATACTTGATACAAGGGGTTTAGAATTATACAGTACAAATAATAAATATTTCATTAAATATCGTTGTTAAAATGAATGTTGATTTCCTTTCTGATGCTCTGTGTAGTCTCTAATTACATAGGAGCAGTTATGCAGCAGAAACTATTTTACTTGCGACTTAAAATTTTGTACCGATTTTAATCGTCTAATGTCATTTGGCAAAGTGTTTATAAAATAATGTGCATGTATTGTATATGCATTTTTTGTACTGAGCTGTTGATACTGTCACCTGATGAATATAATGACTACGTCAAGTGTTATAGTTAGTCACCGGCGTTTGCTAAAATATATTTCCGCCCTTGAGTACGTCATTTTTGACCAAAACCAATGATTCGTAAATCAACAGACAAGGTAATGGTAGAATTCCTAGATTAATAAAGAAAGGGTTACATGAATCATGTGGGTGGGATTTTCTTACCATTTTTTCGTACAGTTCTTTTCTGTAATCTAAAAGTCCGGGGGTTATAAGATGTATTTTCCCAGAATATTGTGCCATATCTCAGGCGAGAAAGAACATTTCCGAAATATACATAACGAGCAATATTAAGTCTGACAATTTGAAAGAATGCTGAACGCATAGCATAATTAACTTAATTTTGTGTTCAATTCATTTAAATGGATGTTTCATGTGAGCTTTGCCCATTCCATTTTGGAGTAAGTGAGCGTTGCATGGGTACCCGAGGAAGGAAGAACTTAGTTGGACATTGCATTGTAATACTTTATTATTCTGTTTCTTCGATTTATTTTTCAATGTACTATCGATTGAACCAATATTCTGTAAATTTTTGATAGTTATAAAAACTAGTGGTGCTATATCAGCACATAGTTACTCGCATTATTTGTAATGGCTAAGCGATATTATAACTAGTGGTGCTAAATCACCCCATACTTTCTCGCCCTTAGTCATGTTTACGTAATACTATTTATACCACAATTTCTCTTGGAATTAACACACCTCAGTGGTCTTTTTCTATAAAACTCAAATTCTCGAAACATTCTACAAGATCTCATTTCAAAATATACCTTTAAGGAACATATTTCATTAAGGGGAAAATCTCTTATCTTTAATTGTGGGAAGACTCCGAAAACATTTTGAACTTTTACAATTTTCGAAAAAATCTGGGTTTTGTACGAACATGAGTGAAATGTCCTTCACACTATCCAATAACAAATTTTAATGAGAAATGTTGGAGCAATATCTTTGAAAATTTTGAAAATGTTTCAAGGGATTCATGTAAAGTGGCCCTAAAATTAAAACTTCGATTTCAAATTCGAGAGGTCGTGACATCAGCGAGATCGATTGGGGAATATACATTTTCGAGAAAATCGGCTGAACGGTTTAATCGCTGGCGCTGTTCAGAGACGAACGGACGGAAGGACGGACAGTCGTTTTCTTGTCATTCGATTTTTCAGAAGAGCCCACAAAACATGGAATCTGACTACAACATGTGTTAGAGGAATTTTTCCGCTAAATTTAGCAAGTAGGTTTAGATACTTTTTTGTTAACAGGGCCTTCTAATAAGAGTTTTGATGAAAATGAAAACTAATTAATTTATATTTATTTGTTTGTTTGTTTGTTTAATCAGAGCCCCACAATAGAGTTTCTCTTTCGAAAAATCGCCCGTTTTTGCCGCAGCATTATATTACTTTTCTTAATTACGTACGTAGTAAGACAAGATGGTAAAAAGCATAGTCTCCATTCTCTTCCCCTTTTATTATAATCCTTCAGCAACCACTTTAAAGACTTATTCAGAAATGGTACTGTCTTGAGTGAAAGCCACTCTGCTGTTGAACTTGACCCAATGTCACAAGGTCTCGTGCTAGTGGCCATCCATGGCAGTGTGCCAGCCAACCGGCTACCTTATGCATTCGCGAGGTTTACCTCTCGCCGAGGAACCACACGGGGCCAAAATGGGCGACATGTGGCCAAAAGAGTCCAGAAGGGAACATACAAAGGGAGTAGGCCCTATTGGGTTCTATGGAGCATCACGTGTAAGTTTTGCGACGCTTCTGTGT
Organism: Teleogryllus occipitalis; assembly: GCA_011170035.1. Classification (NCBI taxonomy): domain Eukaryota; kingdom Metazoa; phylum Arthropoda; class Insecta; order Orthoptera; family Gryllidae; genus Teleogryllus; species Teleogryllus occipitalis. The sequence continues at coordinate 94,079 of BLKR01004599.1, read as the reverse complement.
GGCAGAAACGTTTGGATCGAACAAGCGGAAACTACAGCTTTGGAATCTACAGCATCGGGGTTTGAATGGTGTCAGTCAACCGCGTGCACTGTTGGACGAACGGAAACATTGTGAACCATGCAGCTCGGTTGGGCGACTCGGTTTTGGCACGTTTTCTCCTACCGCTCCTTGCACCATTGCTCCATCATCAGTAACTCTTCGTGTGCTTCATCTGATCAATAACAATCATTCGATCCGGTATAGGCCTAAAGGTGTCCCTCTTCCACTTTTCTGAATTTGGGATAAGTTGTACGGGACGAAAAAATAAATCTCATTGTTTTTCTTTTCTGTAAGCAAAGGTTTTTATGGCGCGAAATCATCCCCAAAAGCGGGGCCGTAAAGATGCGATTTTACCAATTCGCTTTCAAAAATGGAAATTTGAACTCGCGCAGTTGCAAAATATGTGGCCAAAACGCATTATAATTCTTCGTTAATACATTTTACATTCCTTTTTAAGGCGAGTAAACTACTCGAAAAATAAAATCAGATTTCAAAAATACTGCAAAATACAGCAATCTAATACACAGAAAAAATCTAAAAAAATATGTTAAATATTTATCTTTAAAAGAATGTATTCTTAAGTCTTATATCCTAAAATCCTATCTTAAAATATTCTTAATTCTTATATTCTAAAATCACAGTAATTTTCTTTTTCAAGAAAATTATTTTAGATAGTAGTTCCTTGTGGAACGTTTGCATTAATATTTATATAAACAATTGCAAAAATATAAATAAAATATACTATGTGACGGGATTAAACCACCGCGGCGGGAAGGCTAGAACCTACAAACATAGGTCCAACATAGGGACGAGACAAAGGGCAAATCGTTGGGTACAGGAGGGTGAGCGTTAGAGGCGCCAGCTGCTTCTAGTCCGAAGAGACGTAGGGGAAGTTGCCCAGCCTGGAAAAGCACATCACAGAAGAGACTGTTTGCTAATACGTTTACTGATGTCATGAGTTCTATCCATGATAGAAAGACTGAAGGGCGACCCGTTGTGTTGTCTCTAACACAGTGATACACATTCCAGATTAGGAACGCTACAAGAACCACATTGCGACCGTGGATGTGGAGGTAAAATTCTCTCTTCCGTGGATTGTATAGTGCATGGCGACTGCTCGCCTTGCACCGCTAGGACAGGGGTTCGATCTCCGTCCGATAGTGGAGAAAGCGGGTGCTCGGCAGGTTTCCTCAGGGGTTTTCAATTTCCCCGCTTCCCAGTCCATTCCATCACATTCTCTCTCTTCATGCTCATTACTCACCACTAGCTAGATTTCTGCTAATCGATCAGTCTAGCCGAAAGAGCATATTAATGACGTTTGAATGTGCCATAAGTCATCCAAAAATCGTTTTGGAGACATTTCATACGAGTTTATGGATGGATACGCAAAACAATGGATGGATACGCAAATCACCATCATCACCATCACCATCTGCTTTAATCAATGATCTCCGCTGCTGTCGGAGATAGACCAAGAAGTGCTGTTGAACCATGAAAAAGACGACCTATCAACACATTTCTTCCCACCACTTCTTCTCTAACCACTACCGTCTCCATTGTCTTGTAAGCGTAGCAGTATTTATGTCACGGAATTGAGTTGATGAATAGCTTCAGCATAGCGTATACCCTATTAACGTATACCTAGCTGGAGTATACCCTATTAACTTCAATGAATCAATAAAGGCATTGCTGTGGCTTAATAGCATATTATGCTACTAGTTTGGAATGTTGAACTTTATTGCATAAGTGGGCCTACATGTTTTGAAACCGAACGACGTTAAGAGCGACAAAATATAAAGCAACAGTATAACTAGTAGTGCTACGGAATGGTACAGACTTTTTCGTAGTATCACACTTACTGCCCACTGCGCACACGTCGGCCGGCGCCCTCACACCCATTGCACACTGCGCACTTTCTAATTTCGTTGGTGTGGACTGGCTTTACGGTCTTGCGCCATCCTCTTGCCAGCTGCCATCTATCGCCGCCGAAAGTACATTTTTTAAACATTTTCTCCATTTTTCGGTTTCGTAATAATAGAACCGCAATATTAGTTTAAGAATATTAAAGAAGAGTAAATCCTCGTCATTAAAGGCAATTTTCATTGAAAAATTTGAATACGTTTAAAAAATAATGGCGTGTAAGCTGGAAATGTGCATATTAACGGCGTGAGAAATTTGAAAAAACAAAAAGAATATGCCATAATGAACTTTATGCCATTTTAAACAGTGCAATTAGCACTATCAGTTATAAAAGTTTGAAGAAAAAATTTGGAGCCACTTTTGAGAAAATGGCGTTTTTGCGTTTCTGAAAATGCAGAATTTTGAGCTGATTTTAACAGAAAACTGATGAGTTTTCGAGAAACATTATATGACATTATGTATAGAGAAGTAGAATGTCACCGAAAAAATTCAAAATTTTGCAATTGTCGAAAATTTTAGTTAAACTTGAAAATCGGACCTATGCCACCTCTATAAGTGTATTTTACTTTATTTTTAAAAGAAATTTAAAGAAAAATTGCGAGGCGTTTTGAGAAAATTTTCAAAGTATCCGGAGGGGAGTTGTTGTAAAGTAGCCCCAAGTTTTGAAGAAAATGTTTCAAAATCGCAGCCTCAAGTTGAGCCAGATCGACTGGGGAATATCCATTTGTAAAAAATCGTACGTATGGTTTAGGCGATAGCGGTGTTCACGGACGGAGAGACTGAGAGTCGGACGGAGGGTCTGACGGAGGGGTTGTCTGACGGAGGGGGTGTCTGACGGAGGGGTGTCTGACGGAGGGGGTGTCTGACGGAGGGTGTCTGACTGACGGAGGGTGTCTGACGGAGGGGGCGTCTGACGGAGGGGTGTCTGACGTCTGACGGAGGGTGTCTGACGGAGGGTGTTGACGTCTGACGGAGGGGGTCTGACGGAGGGCGCGTCTGACAGGAGGGTGTCTGACGGAGGGGGTGTCTGACGGAGGGGGTCTGACGGAGGGGGCGTCTGACGGAGGGGGGAGGGGTGTCTGACGGAGGGGGTGTCTGACGGAGGGCGTCTGACGGAGGGGGCGTCTGACGGAGGGCGTCTGACGGAGGGGGCGTCTGACGGAGGGGGCGTCTGACGGAGGGGGCGTCTGACGGAGGGGGCGTCTGACGGAGGGGGCGTCTGACGGAGGGGGCGTCTGACGGAGGGGGCGTCTGACGGAGGGGGCGTCTGACGGAGGGGGCGTCTGACGGAGGGGGCGTCTGACGTTTTGAAAAAAATTTTTTTTCGGTATCAGGGGCCCCAAAAACGTGTATTTCCGTTGAAATCTCGATATTAGTATACGTACGTATACGAGAAAGTAAAAGATTTGGATACGTTATTTCTTGTAGAACAGTATAATGTATGTGAGAATCAAAGATAATTTTTCGAAAGAATTGTATTATGACATCCGTGGTATTTGACATCTTGACGAGAAAACGGTGGTCGGATGTTCGATATACCGGAGCCGCCCCCCATTCCCTCGCTGCGATTCGTTGGAATGTGCGACCGCCACCGCCTCACGATTCGCTGATTGCGATTGGCTGAATATGTGATGACGCAGTTATTCGAACCAAACGTCAAATACGTCATAATCAATGCCGTAAGATTATCATTTTATGAGTGATTTCTTGCAATGAAAAATGTCATTTATAATGCAAGGTCACGTGCCAGAAGCACCCATGATTCTAGGTTATTTTTATCAGCCATTTTCATAGCTTCAACCTATCAACTCCTGGGGGATGGAGGATGGCAGCGCCTTAAACATTTTGCCTCTGGCCTTCCCCAGGATCTTTCCTTTCCATCTTTCCCAATATCTTCCTTAGGGTCGAACGAAGAGCTGAAGTAGGCAACCCCATATCGTAAACCCGACAGCCTAGAAAGTTCCTGCAGTAAAGCCAATACACAGATGTTTGACGAAGACTAAAACTGGGTATTTGTGTTAATAGAGGGATGTATAGTCACTACCTGCGCACGTTTTATTGAGCTCTCTTTTTGCTAGTTGAAGGAGAAAGAAAGGGGATATTATTTTGGCAGCAATATATAAAATCAAATCTTTAGATTGTTGATAACAAATAGGTTTTCTATTACTGGAGTACAAAAACTTTTGTTTTCAAATATTGCCAGTCAAGCTCGTTTGTACCGTTTTTCATTACAAATCAACCATGTATGTATAGTGAAAAACAGGTTAAGGATCCTGGAGCTGAAGAAAGCATGCGCAGATTATCCTCCTCTATACGTCATCCTGAAAAATATGATTGGATAAAGAGGAAGGAACAATAATGACATTCTTTTTAGTAGAGAAATCGAACGGAAATTGTTTAATTTTTGGAATGATCGTTGGTGATTTCATATTAATTGATTGCTGCTTTTGATGATAAATAAAGAGTACAATGAAATTAAAGAGAATACGTGAAGAATACGTACACAACACGTGACAAGGCATTCAGTGTCTTCATTGATTGATTTTTTCGTGTCTCCGGGCGCGTCAACTGCTATGGTCATTAGTCCCGTTAGTGTAGTGCATGTTTTTTCTCGGACTAACCAGGACTCTCCCACCAGCCGGGACAAGCCCTAAGTTCCCGACCGATCTCTCGGAATATGTGATTGTGTAGTGCATGTTAGTGTAAGTGTGTGTGTAAGGGGAGAGGATAGGACAAGGAATGGGAAGGACAGATCGCGCGCAGTCCGTGGCCCGTTTGATAGGGTACTGCTCCGGCATTCGCCTGGTGTTGATCGGAGAAACCACGGAAAACTACCGATCAGAGCAGCCGGCCTCTAGAATTCTTCTCCAGACAGCGACTGAAATCGTCCTAGCTGAAAAGCTAGTGTCGAAAATCCTGCCGCCGTCAGGACTCGAACGTAGGACCTCCCGGTCAGAGGCGCTGCAGTGACATCACTGAGCTTCCGCTTCCGGTTCCAATTGGAAGATGTATTGTATATCTACAACGAATTTTTGACCTGACAGAACACTCGAGCAAGTACCAGCATGCGCGCAACTTGAGACGGATGATCGACTCGTGAAGTAACTAAAGACGATGTTGCAAAATTCGTAGCAGTGAAAATTAAAAATACTCTGACAAGTTTCGCATTTCAAAGCTAAATTACACACAAATGTCACTTTAACTGAAAGACATTTCTCATGATTAGTATTACTTAGGCGCTTATTTTTCTCCAAATAAATATTGAATAATATGCAATGTCATTTCGACTGTTGTAAAATTTCCCCACAATTGATACCATGAGTAGTTCATGAATTTGAACGTAACGTCACAGGTATTTTACAGATACTAATTGCTATCTTATTACGGTTTTTCATCAAAATTCACGTTCATAAAATTCATCTCTTCTGTGATATCAGTCATTGCATACCTCAATACTACCGTGATTAATGGCATGTCTAATCTGGGGTTGTGCAGTCAAATCTCACAACTGAAGTCTTCAGACCTCACAATACCATTTCCTAAGGACCTTTACCGCACTGCTTCATATCCAGAGATCTTCGCAAGCTTGAAAAAAAAACCTACTACTTACATCATACAACAGCCCTCTTTATACAACCCTCCCTAAAATATCAATAGCTATCCACTTCCAACTAGGGAACTTTCTTCTTATCCACTTCCAACTAGGGAAACATACACTAAAAAGAACACACTTTCACAGAAAACTATTTTGCCAATATATTGACACAACTCTCACTAGTCTCATTCCTCCAAATTGTTCTCAGCCAATGATGATTTTCTAAAATAAAAAGGTTGTACATCTGAAAGCAAATAAACTTTAAAAATAAATTTAAAAAATGCGAACACATACAAACGAAAACACATGTAGTACATCGCAATTCAAAACGGTACCAATGAATCATGAGGCGGGACGGGCAGCCCGCTATCTTATCACATTTCTCCCATGCGCTGGCATGCTGGCATGGTTTTCTCGCCCGCACCGCCCCACGCCACGCTACGCTTCGCCCCTCCACGCCACCCAGCATCGGGCTAACCGTGTCTAAACAAAGACACGGATGGGAGAATGACTCGTTTATACTTCCCCTGCTCAGTCTCGCATGAAGACACTGAACCGGGAGCGGTAGAGCTCTGATCAGTAGTTTTCCGTGGTTTCTCCGATCAACACCAGGCGAATGCCCGAGCAGTACCCTACCAAACGGGCCACGGACCGCGCGCGATCTTTCCTTCCTCTTCCTTGTCCTATCCTCTCCCCTTACACACACACTTACACTAACATGCACTACACTGCCACATATTCCAAGAGATCGGTCGGGAGCTTAGAGCTTGTCCCGGCTGGGGCGGTGCCCCGCTGGTGGGAGAGTCCTGGTTAGGGGGAAACCCCACTAGCCGACGGTAGGTCGGTGCCGGATCTCGCCATCCAGCGGGGGAAGATCACCGCCATCTCCCGCGATAAAAAACATGCACTACACTAACGGGACTACTTACCAAAGCAGTTGATGCACCCGGAAACACGAAAAAATCAATCAATCAAATCCAATTGGGTCTGTAGTAGGCGTGCGCGCGTGCGTCCAATAATTTGGCCTGTGTTCACTTCATCGGGAGACATTTTAGAAGGTTATGGTAAAATGTGTGTAGCTCCTTCCCTTTTACTTTTTTGCCTTAAATTTTTAAGCACCCTTAGTTCTATGAGAGATAAAATATCAACGAAAAAAATCAGTATTTTTCAGAACAGAATTATACATTGACTTTACTCCAAGCAAAAATTACACAGAAACTACGCGTCTTTTCAAAAATGTCCATGCACTTATTTATAGATATTCTCCTTTTCCTATATCGTAGTTGGTGTTGAGCGGGTGGTGTATATTGCTATTTTGTTAGCAATAATATCATATCACATTTGAAGTTCTTTTAGCGATGCACATGAGTTTTCTGTAACTCGAGAGCGAAAGTATCTACTTTGAAAATGTTGCTAACCTCGCTTTGTTGGTTGTCTTATTCATCATTCAACTCTGTATGATAAAAAGGCGAGGAAGAGATACTTGAGATTAAGAAAGTGTTTGCAAGTTATACTTCTTCCTCCCACGTAACGTACAGGTTTTACTGTTATTTGACGAAAATAAATAAATAAAAATTAAATATATAGCTTCGTCAGGGAATGTGCAGTTGGTTAATACTGCTACTGCCTTTGAATAAGTAATTTAATATTTTGGTGTTTCCATCAAATCTTTATTAAAACATTCTTGAAACAACAGGACTTGTTTCTGACAAGGGAAGTATTGAAAACACGTGTTCTGATCCCTTTTTATAGCGATCGTGTCTCAGAATGGTGGTCTTCGAGTTAATGCTGAGAACGTACTTGCACTATTCCATACGTAGAATAATCAGTGAAGGCTATCGTTCTGTAAATGGAAGCAATGCCATATTATTATTAACGATACTAAGTCGATATGGGTATCGTAATGAGAAGTCTGTTGCTTTTGCACAGCAAGGCCTTTTCTGAATGCCTTCAAAAGTGATAGGAGTCTCCTTCTGCAGTTACGTCAATCGTGTATCATTAAAAGTTTGACCTACATCGTCACGAAGAGGATTTCTTCGATATTTATTAAGAAAAAAACAGATATTTCAATATTGGTGGTGATAGTGTCGTTTTCGTCGATGTAACCGTCATCATCAATATCGTCTTTTATCTACATCTGTTGTAAAATATCGCATTCAACTATCTTGATATGTTTTAATAATAGGTCATTTTGGCGGAAAAATTATTAAAACATTAGTTTACTCTAACGTTTGGTATGTATTTTACCTCCACCAGTGCGGTATAACAATGTTTCCAAATCAAAACGTTAATGTCTTAGATCATCATGTTTTGCAATTTTCGGAACTTCAGGGAGAGTTGTACGAAAATCAAACATGCGCCCTAATTTGATGCATTCTTTGCTCAATCCGAGGAAAAATTTAATCAACAAGCTTTAAGCCATTTTTTAGAAAATTTTGAAAATGTTGTTAAGACTTCATGTAATGTACCCTCGAAAATCAAAATATCCTTGTTAAATTCTCCGGGTCTCGATTTCGGCCAGATCGATATCAATTTTGGAGAAAATCTTCTGAATACCTGAGGCGCTAGAGTTGACCGCAGGCGGACAGACAGACCTTTCACTGTAAACAAATTTTCCTGTGTCAAGGGCTCACAACACTTGCTAGAGAAAGATACATTTTTCGATATAAGAGCCCCGAATTTGAGTTTTCTGGCAAATAATCACTACTTTTCGCTGCAGCATTACAATACTTTCTCTACTAAGAAAAAACGAAGATGGCGAGAAAGTAAACTCTCTTACATTATTGGTACGGTATTTATCGCGGATGATAATATTTTTAACCGACTCCTAAAACAGAAGTTTATAACATATTTTTTATTCAAATGATTGTATCTTTGCCTGGAAGGGTATAAATTCCGGGTAGTACCATGGTAATATAATTACAGTCAACTCTGGTTATAGTGAACTCTTACGGTTGTGGGATATGGATCACGGGATCGGTCAATTAATGAAACACATTAGTTTGCCAAAGTTTCGGAATCTGTAATTCCTTCCTCAGGGCTTACTAATACACAAACTGGTCAAACTTCATTTTTGCCTACAGACCAACTCCAATAGAGAGTTGCTAAAGCACAACAGGTCCATTGCAAGTCCGATCAGGGCCACGGCCCGAAATTAAGTGGTCGCACTTACTTTCGGGCCGTGGCCCTGATCTTAGGTCATTACTCCCATAAGTGTATGGAATGTTTTTCCTCGGGAGATGGTAGTGATCCTCCCCCGCTGGATGGCGAGATCCGGCGCCGACCTTCCGCCGGCAAGCGGGGTTTCCCCCTAACCAGACTCTCCCACCAGAGCGGGGCACCGCCCCAGCCGGGACAAACTCTAAACTCCCGGACGGTCACCAGGAATATGTGGTAGTGTAGTGACTGTTAGTGTGTGTGTTGTAAGGGCAGAGAATAGGACACGGAAGAGGAAGGAAAGATCGCGGGCGGTCCTTGGTCCATTTGTTAGACGCGTATTTTGCTCCGTCATTCAGCTGGTGTTTATCGGAGAAACCACGGAAAACTACCGATCAGAGCAGCCAGACGCTTCAATTCAACAATTGAATTCGACCTAGCTGAAAAGCTACTGTCGAAAATCCTGTCGAAGTCGGGACCCGAACCTAGGACCTCCCGGTAAGAGGCGCTGCAGTGACACCAGTTGATGCACTGAGCCACCGCTCCCGGTCGGAGATAGTGAATCTCTGATATTGTGAAATTCTTATTCATCTCTTCTATTATGTTAACACTAATTTATTAAATTTACTGCCAATTTAATCATGGGTTCGACATACAACATATTATTCTTTACCTGTTTCATGTGGACGTGTAATTATATACAGAATCACGATTCCTGGAAGTTCGATTGATTGAAATCAATTATTAGATTGGTGGCAACTAATATAAATTATGAGTCTTTTCCAACAATAAAAATTTAACATTTATTCTTATAAACTCTTTATTACTCTTCTATTGATCTCATGAGAATTAATTTCATCGTAGAACATTTAAACACCGTACAGGTTTGACTATAGTTCTTAAGCTTACTGTAATATCTTGATAGTTGGCTTCTATGGTGACTAGGATAAATGTTATTCGTGGAATCCTTGTTATAATAATTTTTGCATACTTGTCTAAATGAAAAATGTTCCAGAATGCTCTCAACAATTTGCTGTTAATAGGACTTAATATTTCACACAAATTTAATTCACGGTCGCGAATTTCTCTATCTGTGTTTCGTATGAAACACCTACTCGCGACTGACTATATTCAGCTACTTATTGAAAAATTCTTCCATCTATAGAACTACCGTAATATATATCCCCTCGAAACACGGAGTCTCTTTTAATTCAAACTTCCAACTACTACATTAATAGAATTTACAATACAGAGCTCTCAAACCTCAAACTAATCATAAACTCTCGCCTCGCTTTCAATTAAACAATACCCAGGCTATGCTGAAAATCCGTTCACACCTCACCAACCGCTTATGTGCGTTCGCTTCAATAATTTTCTAGAGAATGATCCCATGCGTCCTTTCACAAGATCGTAGCTCTCAACTCCCACTCCAAACCTTTTTCATTTAATGTGTTCAGGGCCGTGTCTATTAGCACAGCGCTATGACATCAAGCATGGAATATCACACTTTGTTGATCCGTTGTCCTAAAAACGCGTATTCTTTTACTTCCGAGTTTGCTGTTATTACTAACGCTGGATGCCGCTTCTATCATTAATACTAAACCCAGGGTTCTTGGATTATCACAATATAGTGAACCAAAATGTTAGTGCCCGGAAGTTCACTATAACCGGAGTAGAATGTATATTCTAAGTGTGGGTGCATATTCATAATAAAGTGTTGCATCACGCAAACACTAGCACCGATATGCAGAATATATTTTAGGAACTTGATATTCTCCAAAGATCTAATTTAACTTTATCCTACAAATTTGAATGGAATATTTGAATTTTTTGGAGTACTTTAGAAGAAATATCTAGGACTTTTAATTTTTTATATTTTGAAGTTGGTTTTACAGTTTTAATTTAATTTTTAGTAAAGTACAGGTAGAATACTACCATTTCGTGATTCTTTATCAAAATAATATTTCATTATTCTAGGTACAAATTGTGTGTATTTAATTTGGAGCATTTATGTTCTATGCACCCATAAATAACTTGCACTGTTGTGAAGTTCTTAAAAGCATCGGCATGTTTGCTTTACTAAAACGTTTTTTCTCCATTGTAGATAAGTCTCGATAGTGAAATCTGAATGTTTACAATACCCCAGAGATCACTTAACAACACCTTTTAACACGCATTGTGTCAAACTGTTGGACTGCTTTGGTGTTGTCGTTGATAACTGAGGTTTATGTCTAAACCTGCGTTTTTATTCATTCGAAAAGCATTTTGATTGACGACTGTGTGACAGTGTCATTATATGTGCCGCGTGTAATTCAAGAATTTGCTCACAACAGCGATTTTTTGAAGTTTTCGAGAATGCTAAACTCTATGTAAAAAAAAAAAAAGTCAAATAGATGAAAATTTTGATAAAGACAACAACTTTCGCTTGCGAGTGAGATGTTGGCAATAAATGAGGTTGGAACAAATGTTCGCTAGGGAAATCCTGCTCAGGCCTCGTTTACATTGCCGCGACGAGGAGATTGCAGCTCATTGCACTGATAAGGACCTACGGAAGGTTGGTGTGTTATCAAAACATACTGCTTCCGAAGTGTACAGCATATTAACACCTAGCTGAACAACGGAAACCATAAGTCTCAGATGTTTGTAGTTGAGGACTTCCAATACAACTGACTTTTTTGGTTAAAACCAGATATATTGCCATCCTCTCATTCGTAAGTTGTGTATGAACATTTTCCTCTTTCGGAGAACCAATCGGAGGCGTTTGCTTGTGTTTCAGCGGGGCGCTGGCAAACGGCGGCGGGCGACTCATGGGCATCGGAGGCGACGACAGCCGCGGCGGAGGCGGCGACGAGGGCGGGGGCGACGGCCTGGTGCCGCACCCTTGCCTCCAGACAGAGTTCGACGCCCTGTTCCAATACAGTCGCCCACGCAAACCTGGTGAGCCGTGACGTGAGGGAAAAGAGAAGGGTCTCACCGTAGACTAGGTTGTGGAATGGCGCTTGGGGCGATATCTTGATCACGAGCGTGCAACTCCTTTCATTCTGATTACCGAGTTAAAGCGTCTTTTTGTTTAGGTCGTAGGATTGTTTCGAATGTTAAGTGCATACTGTGTACTTTAGAAACAAAAACGGTAACTGTTTAGGGTACTGAGACGATTTGGGTACTTATGTCGAAGTTGCTCTGAAACTCGAGAGGAACGGTACACATAAATTAGGAAATGGACGCACAATATCCGGAGATATAAACTACAGGAAGTTTCCTTCCTCGCATACATTTCGCATGAGAGATGAAACGGAATACGCGGAAGCACGCGTATGGCAGGCAAGCCGAATAACTTCTTTAGTGATTTTTATGCAATTGACGAACTATCATTTACGTAAAACGTTCCATGTGCATTTTGTGTGACAGAAACATCGTGAATTTAATGGATAACTCCTGTAGTTCTTCATTCAGAACTCCCGCCGAGATCATGAACTTTACAAATACTCGTGATATTTTAGAATAAATATTTCGAAATTGGGATTAAAATCTTGTTATTTCAAGATGGAAAATTAATCTCTCTACCATTGTTAATTTCCATTTAATAGTAATGAAAATAACGATATCATCTAGAATTGTCAGAAGAAGAAATAGGAAAACAAGGCAGTCTTCACTCTTCATACGTCAAGTAGAGGAAAGTTTATTATTATTATTATTATTATTATTATTATTATTATTATTATTATTATTATTATTATTATTATTATTATTATTATTATTATTATTATTATTATTATTAGTATTATTATTATTAATATTATTATTGATCTGAAACTATACTATGTACAAAGTATTTTAAAACGTATGTCATAGGTTCAAGTAGAATTATAAATATTTGTTGAGGAAAGTTGAGAAATGTAGTTTGTAAAAATGATTCCAAAAACTAATGATATAACTATTTACAGTGTTGCCAGATAGTCTGGAGAGACTCTTTCCCAAATGTCGTGCATCAACTCCCCTGTCCGCTTGAAAAGAGGGAAATAAGAAATCGATCAAATGTTCGAAAATAAATTGTCATTAATACGGTGCCCCTTTTGAAATTTTCATGGGAGACGGGATAAGGCTTCCATATCCCGTGCGCAAACCTATGCTCACTACATTTATCCCAAAACGTTCAGAAATATTGTACAGGCCACAGTTTTGAACTCAGTTCACAATTAGCATCCAAATGTACTCGATAATTCACATAGAGTATTTTAATAGTGACATTTTGTAAGGTTGATGCATAATCACAGGTTTAGGGGTCACCAGAGAGTCTCGGCCACAACAGATGAATTTTGAATAAATTCCGTTGTTCATTTCTGGATTATATCCTATTTTATTGTAAATGTTTAGGTGGGATCCACGTTGATTGGGCAGTAAGTTATTTTAATTTTTATTTTTATCATTGTATTATTTATTTAACTTCTTTTGTCAATTTTATTCTTTATATCATAGTTCTTCTTTATTTTAATCTCTCAATTTTTCCTTTTTGTTAGAGACCTATTGAGGATGAGAAAATATTCTTCCCGAAAGTTACTTTGGTCATGAAATAAATTTATAAATTATATATTATTTACTTTTATTGTTGTGATTGAATATCCCCATATCTATAATAGATGAATGTTGAGTGAAAGCTCATTTCCATATACAGTGACTCATTGGTTTAAAGATATTGTTCATTCATTTGTACGCGTATTACAGAAGTTCAACGTATTTTGGTCTGTAAGGTGCTACAGATGAATGAGAAATATATTTGTGCAGAAAATTATGAGCAGAAAATTATTTAATTTTTACTTTGGCACTATCGCATCCTGACGTGAATGGAAATAGGACGCAGGGTACCTCCATCTAAAAATAAAAGTACCTGGAACATTCTAGCTTATTTCCAACAGTACAGAAAGCGTAAAACGTACATTTGTATACTATCTCCCGTTTTTTGACTATCTATAATTGACGCCTCGATGAAGGAACATTCTCAACAAGGGTCGCAGATAGTGAGTGCGAAAGAGTTAATGGTACGTCACCTCAGTCAGAGAATTAGGATGAAGGAGAAGAGAGTAAATAAGGGAGGGGAAAGAGGCAAAGATGAGAGAAAAACGCAGAATCGTGCAGAGGGGATGGGAGAGAGGGGATGGGAGAGAGGGGATGGGAGAGAGGGGATGGGAGAGAGGGGATGGGAGAGAGGGGATGGGAGAGAGGGGATGGGAGAGAGGGGATGGAGAGAGGGGATGGGAGAGAGGGGATGGGAGAGGGGGAGAGGGTGACGGTGATGATAAATGAGAGGAGGATGAGGGAGAGGGGGATGATATATGAGAGGGGGATGATATATGAGAGGGGGATGATATATGAGAGGGGGATGATATATGAGAGGGGGATGATAAATGAGAGGGGGATGATAAATGAGAGGGGGATGATAAATGAGAGGGGGATGATAAATGAGAGGGGGATGATAAATGAGAGGGGATGATAAATGAGAGGGGATGATAAATGAGAGGGGATGATAAATGAGAGGGGATGATAAATGAGAGGGGATGATAAATGAGAGGGGGGTGATAAATGAGAGGGGGGTGATAAATGAGAGGGGGGTGATAAATGAGAGGGGGATGATAAATGAGAGGAGGATGAGGGGGAATAAATATTAAGGAGATGCGTATATTGACGTTTTATCCTGCAATGCCCCCCTGTCCTGTGCTGAGCGAGTGTGGCCTACGTCCTCGTGGTGCGTGCGCAGGGCTGCGCACGCGCGTGGTGAGCGCTCGCTCGCGCTGCTCGCCCACGGCGCTGCCCGGCCAGCTGCTGCGCCTGCTGCTCAAGCTGTTCCCGGCGCTCAGCTGGATGCCGCGCTACCGCCGCCAGGATCTCGTGCCCGACATCATCTCGGGCTTCACCGTCGCCGTCATGCACATCCCCCAAGGTGAGCCTTACGCGCTTCGAGGCGTTTCCAACGTAACAAGGCCGCCGTGTTTGAAACGTCAAAAGAATAATTGAAGGTCCTTTGACTTTTGAAAATATATTTCTTTTTGTGTTTTTCTTTACTTCGTTTTTTTACTTTTTCTTATTTTTCTTTTGCTTCGTTCTGTTTTTCTTCTTTCTTTTTTCTTCTTTTTTCTTCTTTTTTCTTCTTTTTTCTTCTTTTTCTTTCCTTTCTTTTTCTTCTTTCCTTTTTTTATTTTTCTTCTTCATTTTCCTATATTGTCATCCAGTCATCTAGCTACTTTGTATGCATTCTCGTAACTTTTGTTTTTCTACTTCCAAGCCCTGGTGATTCGGTACGTCACTTATGTTATCTAAATGTTACATTTTTAATCGCGCCTTTCTCTCGCTCCTTCAGATTTAGCCTCACAGCTGATTTCCACGTTTTGATTTTATCGTTTAATTTATGTTAACTATGTTTATTTTCTCAACAAGGATAAGCGAAATTACTCGTAATTATATTGTTTTATAAGACTCTTTTATTCCATTACATTTTTTCTTTTTCTTTGCCTTGTTTGTGACTGATTTCCTAACTCTTAATTCCTGCTAAAATTCTGTTGAGTTGACTTGTGAGGTATCATCGAATTCCCAGGCGAGTAGGTAATGAATGCACGCGATATAAAGAAGTCGTTAGTAAACGGATCATGGATGCGTCATACGATTTCATTCAGACATTTCAATGCGGGGCACATGATGCGCGGCTCTGGCGTTTCTTAAGTGACACGTAGCGTTCGGTGTGTGACAAGCGAGTCATGGTGCAAGACACGTGTCGTGCCGCGCGATGCGTGTCACGCCATATTCATTGCACATGACGAATGATGCATGGCACATTGCTGATGGTGCACGGGACATTCCGAATTAGACATGATACATGGCGCACGGTAACACGTTACGCTTGATTCGTATAGCGTTGCACTACATGGTGTGTGGTGGCGAAGCTCGTAACGCATGGTGTGTTGCACATTACGAATAGATCGTGATAAATGGCAGGTCGCGAGAAACACGTAGGTGAGCGTGCATGGCACGTATGGTGCATGACTCGTTATGCATGATTTCACCCATTGACCGCGGAAAGTGGGACAGGAAGTATAGATACACATTGTATATGGTGTGTAGCGTGTAGTGTTTGTTGTGCGACACATGACATGTGGCGCGTGGACTATGCATTGTCACGAAGGAGAGTAATGTGTGGCACGCACGCGTGACAAATGGTTTGGCGCAGGTGGCGTCGTTTGACACGTGAGCAGGTGAGGCGCCTCTCGCATCAATGTGGATAGAGGAAATGGATGGTTAAAGAAGGTATACCATCTTTAATGAATGTATAATGGATCTAGAACGATCGGTGCAAATATACAAAAAAAAAATCATTACAGAAGATGTGCCATCTCTGGTCCTGCGACAGTGAACGTGTACAAGAGAATTAATAATGAAACTGTGTTTACGTTTAGACAATTTGAATTTGATGTGAGGCTCAAATTAACGTGTTTTCGTTTATAACCACAATTTTGTAACCGTCACAATTTGAGGCAGCGCTTCGTGTACTCACTACCCGAAGGTCCTGATCCAACTTTTGTTCAGGAATAATAATTAAACAGCGAATTTCCGATAGAAAAAACTCTTATTACAGGGCTCTGGAAACGAAAAAGTGGATGTATCCCGTTTCTAAATATAGAAAATAACTCCTCTAACACGTAGTATAGCCAGAATTCATAATTTGTGGGTCTTTGATACCGAAAAATCGAATGACGGCTAAACGTGTGTCCCTCCGTCTGTTAACCACGCTAGCGTCTAAACCGTTCTTTCGATTTTCTTCAAAATAGATATTCCCCAAACGATTTGGCCGATATCGCGACCTCATGAATTTGAAACCGATATTTTAAAATTCGGGGGCCCCTGCGACATTTTCCAAATTTTCAAAAAATGACTCCATCGTTTTTTTTACATTTTGTTGTTGGATAGTGTCAATGACGTTTATGAGAATAGTGCAGGTCTCATATTCGTTGAAAACCCTGATTTTTCGAAAATTGGTCAATTTTGAAATAGTTCAAAATATTTTCGGAGTCTTCCTACTACTAAAATATTAAAGATAGAGATTTTTCGCTTAACAAAATCTGTTAAAGATGGATTTTAAAATAAGGTCAAGTATAATTTTCGAAAATTGCGGTACTTTTCGCCTAATTTTGCGTGAAAAATTCGGCCAAGAAAGTACGTGCTGTTTTAGCGCTACTAGTTTACCTCGTAGTAGTAATATTATACAAACACTAGCGACGATGCACCCTATCTAGTGAATGTGCAAGAATAAACTCGGTAGTTAACACAGAAATATTATGAAAATTTACATTAATGGGTAAAATTGAAATCATGTTTCACAATTAAATATATATTTTACTCTAAATTCAGATTTTACATTCCAGAAGATATGTTTCGAATAATTTTACCTCATCTTCAATGTTCCTCAAGTAGCGTGGTACAGTTTTTAGTTATTAAACATCCCTCTGGCCCGTGTCATTTTGTGCTCTGGCTTTGCTATCCCACACCAAGGGAAGGGCGGATTGTATAATTCTCGTTTGTTACACTTACTTTTCAACTTTACGTATTTTAGCAGAGCCCAAACTTGTGGAAGATGAAGATGATGTTACTCATCAATGTGTATTGTTTGGGATACTTATAAAGGATAATTCGCCGCCATTGAAGGGGACAGTGAAGATGTACCATGTCTAGGAACGATGTGCTTCCACTCTCACTATAGCAGAGGCACCGTCTGCTGCGCAGGGATGGCGTACGCGATGCTGGCCAACGTGATGCCCATAGTGGGGCTGTACATGGCCTTCTTCCCGGTGCTGCTCTACGTCGTCATGGGCACCTCCAGGCACATCTCGATGGGTGAGTGACGCCCCCTCGTTTCCCTATCCATCCCAACCCTTGTTTATTATTTTTTTCTGGTTATTGTCAGGGAGCAGGTCATTGACCGCAAGTTCCGTACCCTTTTTTCGACCATGATTTCTGTAATGCCACCGGGTAAGGTGGTTCAAAATAACGGTTGTTGTCACTGCTGGGCCTATGACCGGTAGGTCCTGGGGTTCGAGTCCCAACAGTGACAGGATACTCGACATTACCTTCATACCTAGGTCAAATTCAGTCGCTTTCTGAAGTAGAATTCTACCGACCGGCTGCTCTGATCGATAGTTTTCCGTGGGTTCCCCGATCAAACCAGGCGAATGCCGGAGCAGTACTCTACCATACGGGCCACAGACTGCGCGCAATCATTCCTTCGTCTTCCTCGTCATATCCTCACCCCTACTTACCCACGCACTTACCTGAACTACACTATCCCACACGTAGGGAGACCACACGGGAGCTTAGTGTACGTTCTGGGTGGGGCGGTTCCCCTCTGGTGATGGATACCTGGTTGGGGAAGACCCTGCTAACCGACAGTCGGCAGCCGGGTAGGTCGGCGGTAAATCTCACCATCCAGCAGGGGAAGATCACCGCCACCTCGCGAGGAAAAAACATACACCACACTTATGGGACCAATGGCCTTAGAAGTTGACGCCCCCGGAAACACGAAATAAGCAATCAATCATTTTTTAATTCCAGTTCCTACCTCCCGGCGCGGTGTAGGAAAAACACATCAAAGCAAGCGTGGCCTGCAGGCATTTCTTGCTATACTAGGACGTGATAATCACTTTCTCCCCCTGATATCCATCTCAGTTGAATACATTCGAATTGTTTCATCGGGAGAGCGCGGTAGTTCCGGTCAGAAATTGCTGGAAGGATTATTTTAGTCGGGCGGTCCGCCAGTGTGATTTCACGTGTTACAAGGGGACACGACGTACTGAGGATTTTCAGCTCTTCAAAAATCTGCAACCCCCAGCCAGAATCGATTAATTTAGATCTATGATCTAAGATTTTGAAGCTAGTTTGCTATTCCCCATAGCACTGGGGGGGTCCCGACCGTAAAGTTATTTCTAAATTTCGTTTCCTAGACTTACTCTGTCCTGTCCGGAGCCAGTCCATTCCAGAAAAGAATTAGGAGAATAGAGTAGAGTTTATGAAGTTTTGTCTGTAGGGTTGTCAAAAAAAACCTTATGGTGACTCGTACAGGCACAGCCCTACCGATGAAACTAAAATGTATCCCAAAACGGTTGAGGTCCATTCTCAAGGAGTTCGATTTTCTTCCGGAGTCTAACCATTCCCTGCTGGTCAAGGAACTGCGATGAAGTGGGAATCTAGAATTTCAAATTGTATGTGTTGTGTTCAATATGTATTGTGTGAGATTCACCGTGATGTGCGTGACGGACTGGAAAGTATCCGTTATCTACCATGAAACCTGGAACTTATTTCGAGTGCATGTGGGTCTCCTCCGCGTATTCCCTTTTTTCTGCGACCCGTAGAGTAACGGTCAGACGGCTTACCTTCCACTGCTGGGACCGGGAACCAAATCGCGATCAATGGATGTGGAATTTGTTGTGGAAAAATCGCATTATTGGCAGGTTTTCTCGGGTTATCCGTTTTACTTCGCCTCTCATTTCATCACTACTCCACCATCATTTATATTTTATCTTCCTAATTATCTACCCACCAAAATCATATATCGCTACAGGTACAGGTACGGTCATTACTCTCAGGTACTACTCTTGTATCCGTAGTAAATTAAAAAAACCTATTTTCCTTTTATGTTTACTTTATTCATTGAACGTATTACGAGTAGCATATTCCAGTGAATAACGTATTCTAGGACGTGCTAATCCGGGAGCGTGCGCTGCCATGTTCTCGCGGTCTGTATTTGAGTGGAATGCATCTTGAGACTGGAACGTTGATGAGTTTATTGGACCTTTTACGTATTCCTTTTACGTCGTTGGCCCTTTACTTGTCTCACATCGTCTGCGGAAGCTCAGAGGTAACATCTTTGCATTTAGAGCATCGTCAATTGGGAAGTTCTAGGGGTCGAGCCCATTGGCGGCGGATTTTTGACCCAAGCTGCATAGCTGGCTCGAATTCAAGTATTACCTGGTGGAGAATTCTTGATGGCGGCTTCTCTGATCAGTAGTATTCCGTGAATTCTCCGATTAATATTAGACGAATAACGAAGCAGTACCCTATCAAACAGGTTACGGGCCACGCACTATCTTTCCTTCCTTATCCTTGACCCTTTATCTCCTCCTGCACTCATTGACTCACATACATGTATTATTTTTCATGCGCTACATTTCCACGCATGTCAGGACACACATAACGTGTCATTACCCCTCTGTCGGGATAACTAGTGGGCCGACGTGTAGGTCGACACCGGATCTCACGTTGCAACTGGGAAGGAAACCGCTACCTTTCGTGATATCTTATGCCCTACACTTGCGGGACTAATGACCTCATTAGTTGGTGCGCCCAGAATCAATACTTACACACTCACAAGTCCCGTCTTCCAGCTGAGAAATCCCCAAGAGCGGGGTGTGCTAATCCTGGCGCGGTGCATAGGCAGCTTCGCCGTGGTGTGCATGATGGCGAGCAAGGCCGTGCTCCGCTACGCCGTCATCCCGGACGGGCCAGATGCACCCGCGTTCAACGCCACCGCCACCGCCGAAGCTGCTGCCGCCGCCGGCCTGCCCGCCGACGCCCAGTACACGCCCGAGCAGGTGAGTGGCAATCGATTCCCTTGCATTATTTGCAGCGCCCGTGCGCCGAGGTCTTCGCGGTTGGCGCGTGATACTTCCGCGATTGGCGCGTGAGGTTGATCTATTGTATTTGACGTCAAAACTGTTCAAACTGTTTGGAGGTGACGCGCTACGGGGAGAAGGTCTTCTGTGCTGGCATCTTAAATTCTGGGATCCCTACCCTAAGCCATATATACACATTGAATTCTGAATGCAGAAAGAAATGAAGGTTTTTGGCGAGAATTGACAAGATAGTATTCGCTCCGATGTAATAAAATCGATTTTCAATGGCAAATCGACTATAGATTTGGGTTCTTATCCCTCATCATGTCCTTCTTGAAGGAATGCCACTTCCTGCCACGACAGTATGGTGAGCGATGATTTGAATAAATTTTTCACTGAACTCTAGAAACGCTCGGATAGTGAAGTTATATTTATGCCCAGAAGCAAAACAAGGGGCCATCTCAGAATTTGCTCAAGGATTAGTGTAAGTGGACGAAAAACCTGTTCGAGATGAGGTTCATCGACCCAGAAGCTGAGATATAATACTTGTTACAAGTTGTTTAGAATTGTACAATCCAAGTGGTAAATAATACATTAAATATCATTATTAAAATTAGCTTCGCGCTTTGCTGACTCCAGATCAGAGGAGACGGCAAGTGAGATATCTAGTGTATGGTTGAATATGCGTCCCTTTAGGACATAGAGTATCCGGCGGTCGGGTGGATAAGAAACCTAGAACAAAATATTATTACAAGCAAATGATCTAATCTAAGAAAAGTATACTAGATAAATGATGGAAATTTCTACATTAACCCTTCGAGCATATGCCTCGAAATGTTCTCAGCGCATCTTGTTCTGAGCGTGTGCGGCATAAGCCGTGTGCTGTTTTCTAATGGAATTTCCACGGAGGTAGATGTTGTTGAGAGAAGATAGGAAGTTTTCCCATTCTTTGCATTCCCTGATTTTTTAAAGTCGTAGGTGATTATGTCTCAAATTTGTTTATTAGGCGCACGCTAGGTTTAGAGGTTATAGTTGTGTGATATTGCTTGCTGTTTTGTAGGTTTTGGTCCCATAAAATAGAATGAATTTGAAGAGCTAGCAGTAAAGAATGACATAGACGAAAGTTTTATTAAGTAAAGAATGACGACGATTTTATTGTAAAATCAAGTGGTTAAGGAGTGTAAAAGTGATAATCATTTTGAGTGGATGGAAATTTACGAAAATTCGAATGGTTGCGATTCCCATAGTGCTAAATCAGCAGATTATTTTGAACAGTTTTACAATAATGAGTTTTCATTTAATAGTAAAACGCACCGAAATTTATTCAATATATATGAAAAAATTGCATCAACAATAATATTTATTTTTATTATACCTTTAATAATAATAATAATAATAATAATAATAATAATAATAATAATAATAATAATAATCGGCGGGAAAACAAGAAAATTCTTTAAGCGCCGAGGAAACATCGTAGCTAGGTTGGTCCTGCTGGAGCTGTCAGATATTTCGAAAGGGTTAATTCTTGGGCACCGGGAGAAAACTAACAGCTTTGTACGAAAAATGAGATAGATTTATTACTTCAGGATTCTTCTAATTATATTATACATTTTGTGCACTCTTGTAAGCTGTATTTATTCTAGTTGATTACTGAGTTACGGGAACATATGGTTGCTGAGTTACGGGAAATCAATTTGGTAATATCATAAATTGTAATAGATAAGTCGAGTTGTCTGATTATCCTTGCGATAACAATGATTATTCATTCTAGAAGATACACTCAATCACAGGATGGAAAGATATTTTTGCCTTCCTGTAATATTTTGCTCTTACGATTGATTGATTTGCGATTCCGGGCGCGTCAACTGCTGAAGTCATTGGTCACGAACGTGTAGTGCGCGGGAGGCGGCGGTGATCTTTCCCCGCTGGATGGCGATATCCGACAACGACCTACCCATCAGCCTGCGGGGTTTTCCCCAACCCGGTTTCCTACACCAGCAGGGCAACGCCTCAGCTGGGACAAGCTCTAAACTCCCGACTGGTCTTCCAACAAGTGTCGTACATGCCCGAGTGTTCCATAGCTCGGGCATGTAGGGCAAGTGTGTGTAAGTAAGGGGTAAGGATAGGACAAGGAAGTGGAAGAAATGATCGCGCGCGGTGCGTGACACATTTGTTTGGCATTCACCTTTAGATGATTGGATAAAACACGAAGAAATACCGATCAGAGCAGCCAGACGCTAGAATTGTTCCCCAGACAGCGACTGAAGTAGCTAACTATCGATCTAGCTCATCTCGAAAATCCCTAAGGTTGATGGTTTCACAAGTTGTCAGCTAATTCACGGGGGCAAATAAGTATTTTAGCCTAGAGCGACTCGTGGAATAATAGTCAGACCACTCACATACGTACCGGCGCTAATACCCCGGACGATCAAAGTGGATCTAATAGAGATAACGTAGGTTCACGAAGTTTCTCTGGGTGCTCTCCCATTCCTCTTCTCTCTTATTCCACTAATGCTCCAACATTCAATCAGCAGCCTCGAGTCATTGAACTTATAAATGACCGAATATATTTAATTAATTAATTAATTAATTAATAATAATAATAATAATAATAATAATAATAATAATAATAATAATAATGTTTATGTATTGTGGCGAACCTCCACTACATCGCACCATGTGTACACAACTTCCAAGGCGAGCGGCGTGCAGCGACCCAAAATGTACTTCTAACAGAATTAAACACTAAATTAAATTCATTATGTTACGCATTCAGAATTCTTTCAAATTCTGCCTGCCGTCATGAAGCCTGTTGTGTGTATTTTGCAAATGAAAATATTTGCCTGAGATATGGCATAATATTCTGCAGTTTATTTACCGATGCAAATAAGTTTTCCATAACTCGGGAACGAAAATGTCCAGTTTTTCAAATGTTACTAATCTCGCGTTTGTTTAAATGTTATTATTTATTTTATTTGTTTTATTTTTTCAACTATTTATAGTTAAAATGTTGAGAAAGTATTCTGGACCTCAAGAAAACGTGGGCTGATGAATTTCTCCCCCATACATCACATACAGTTTTTATTGTTTTTTAGTAAATAAATCAAAATAAATGAATTCTATTAGCACTGCCGAATGCAGGCAAGCTCTCTCTCTCTCTCTCTCTCTCTCTCTCTCTCTCTCTCTCTCTCCATTTATGCTCGCCATTGTGTTTAACTTGACCTCATTCTTTCTTTCTTATCCCACAAACCTCCTCCGTCCACTTCTAAACAATAAATCCAAACCTCCCATAGTTAAAAATAGTTTAAAAAGTGTTATACTGAGATCCGAATTTGTCTGAGGATGGACAAGTAAATCCATTGTGTGTAACATTGTACCCGTGAAAATTCCGAAAGACGAAAGTCGAACGGGAAAAAATTAAGTAAATAAAATAGTCCTTCTTAAAAGACTGCCAGAAGAAGCTTAAATCTGAGAAAATCGATTTGGAATTCAGTAACACATTCAGTAACAGTCTACAAAAGATCGTTTATTTAAATGGCATTTATACACGGGGATACGAGCTTAATGGAAAATTAGACAAGAATACTCAAAGTTTAATCTTGGTTGTCCGGGACGTGCCATTTCTGCTTAGCAGTTTGGTGATATTCCGATCGCGGAAGCGTATACCCAGGACTTCTCTAAACACGTGAAACATGTAGAAAGTTTTCGCTATTTCCGCGAAAAATTCAAACACTTGCAGACATGGACATTTTTTAGTTTCCAGATTATTTTTGTGTCATTTTAATTAAGAGTTCGGAGAATATAAAAATTCGATCTGGCCAAAATGCCAGCGATCCTAGAATCTTTAATTTGAAGGAAGCTCTGTTTAAAAATATGGCACGGTAAAACTTGAAACAATGTTTAGAAGTTGGAGTATTTTCATTTTAAATCTATTTAAAGTACAAATTATATTTACTCTTGACAGCAATTTAAACTTTTGAATTGATCCTTCAGCTTGTTTCGTCTCATTGCTTACCATGGGGTTGCCAACTTCGAAACCATTAATGGTATCCTGATTTGTCTATTTTCAAAGGTACTTGGTCGCAGCAAAAAGAATGCATGCCAAGTATCAGAATTAGTGGTAATTCCTTACACAATCGGTTCTGAGTGGGATCATTGTCAGTCATGTCCTTTAAGTGATTTAGAAAATGTCACTTTTCTCTTTTGCTACCTCCTGCAAAGCTGAGCAGTGAATGGTTCTCGTTGCCGTTTCTTTGTGCCGAACCGCAGTTCAAAAATTTCTCGGGCAGCAATGTTTAGCATGCTCCTCACACCTTAAAAGTTGAACAGTAAAATACCCTTCGTGCTGATAATGTTTATATTAAAAAAATGTAAATTTTACATTCCGTTTCTATAGAAAATCAATGACATTGAGACTTATACCGTTTCCTTTCGCTTGTTTATTATCAAAATGTCGCCAGCTTACCTTAAAAGACAATTAGCATGATTACGTTCATGGGCAGGATGAGTCTGTCTTTGCCATGACTCAGCACATCCCGGTGTCAAGTATGCGGTCGGCTATCAGTAAACATGAATTTCTTTCTTCTGATCTCGTGACCGCCACTTAGGTTTGCGCTGTTCTGCTTATTCGGCGAGCATTGAAAAACATCTTGTCAATTCCTGAACTTTGCGAACTGTATTAGCTTATGTTTGAAAAAGTCCAAACTTCTGGTTAAATATGAAGATATAAAACCTGTCGTTACTCTCATACTCGACGAAGCGATTCTGATATTAGATTATGCGATTAATAATAACAATAATAATAATGATAATGATAATAATAATAATGATAATGATGGTAATAATGATAATAATAATAATAATTAATTAATAATAATAATCTGAATATTCTCCATAAGGCTCAAAATGAGCCTCAAAAAACTAGTATCACATGTACCGGTATTGTTTATCATGCACTTGACATTCAAGGGACACGTGCATTAACCGTTTACTATATGTAATTAGGTTTTGGGTTAGGAAAATGACCATTCGCCCGATACTGCAGAACATTTTTAAGTCATTTCTGAAATTCACTCATCCACATGGATATACATTCAAAACAGCCATGTCCCAGGTGGGATTTATATACGCAACCCGTTAAACCGAAACGCTCTGGTGAACCACACTTACCACTTCGTTCGCATTTCAAATCTTGCTTCATCTTGTCGTTCATAATTTTCTTAGTCTTCGTTTTCTTTTTCACATTATCATTCTAATTATATTTGTGAAATCGAAAACATTGTTTTTTTCCTCTCGTAATACCAATGCTCTCGTTTGTTTGTTTTTTCTCAAGGAACAGTAAAATAGGTGACGTATGGAGGAGAAGTACAATCTACGATCGTTTTCTTGAGTTCCGGAATACCATCCCCACCTCATCATCTTGAACTGCAGGATGTTAGGTCTATGGCCTGTTCCTGATTTTACAGTAGACTTGGTTTATATTTCCTGATATTCCTGCTCCCTTCCCCATCTTTAACCCTAAATAATTGAATGACGAATAAAAGCACCAACAAAGCAAGATTGGTAAATTTGAAAATACAAATTTTCTCTTCCGATTTATAGAACATTGTTTGCATTGGTAAACGAACAACAGAATTGAGTTGTTAGTGTTTATAGGAATATAGCAACCCATAGTAACTCCCCGCTCCACTACTACAACAACGACGACAACAAAAAAATGAGAGATCAACTAAACGTGCGCGTAGTGATAGTTGTGATGCGGAACATGTTGATAAAACGAATGGAATTGTCTCCCACAGCGTCCAGGTATCATAATGCGGAAAGCAGCTCGTGCCACGCCCACAGTGGGGCCCGGCTGTTCTTCGATGACGCATGACAGTTAGCGCCCCGAACTGAGGTCACAACAGTCGACATTCCTCATCAAATTAGACTTGCGCATTCGTGCTGTTTATGTTGTTTGGCAAATATTGTTTCGTGAGCACGCTCTGGAAGAGTTACCGGAGCAGCGAATGGATGGATCGATTCCCTATTTTCGTCCCTCACTCCTCCCAGTGTATGCGGACATCCCCGCCACATGTGATAGGTAGCTCCAAGCACAACCACTTGGTTACTTACACAAACTCTCCTACATCCACGCAGACGTGGTTCGTAATCCTGCCGTTCTATGACCATTCGTCTCTGAAACCGCCTGAGTTTAGCTCAAAGCTAACACTGCCACTTCTAGCGGCTGGCTGCTCTGATTGGAAGTTTTCCGTTGTTTCTCCGATCAATAGGTGAGTGCCGGAGTAGTACGCTACCAAACGGGCCACGGGCCACGCGCCATCTATCTTTCCTTTTCTTTGTCCGATCGTCTTCCTTTCCTTACACACACATTAAATACACTTTCACATGTCGGAAGCTTAGAACTTGTCCCAACTGGGGCGGTTTCCCGGTGGGGAAGATACTACTTGGCGGAAAAATCCCCCGCCAGCCATTATGCAGGTCAGTGCAGAATCTTATCAGCCAACGGAGGGAGGATCGTTACCTCTCACGATAAAATATTCACTACACTAACAGAACTAATTACCTTAGCCGTCGACGTACCCGATACATTAATCAATCAATAAATCAATATCTTTCCCCGAACCAGTGTGGTTCGTGATCACATCAGCGGATTGCCCTGTTCAATGGTAGGGAGCCTTGTTTCACTTAGAGGAGGGGTTCCCAACGGGGTCGGCACCGACCCTCTGGGTGTTGATGAAATTTGGTGGGGTCAATGATGATCAAGAGGTCGATTGGTATTCTATAGCCGAATATGAACTGGTGATTGAAAGATATACGGTATTCAAGATATTTAATTGATTACAAAAAATGTTAAGAAACTTGGCAATTCATTGTTTTGTAATATAAAGAAACAAAACATTACAAATTCACTCCATCTTCTTGGTTCATCCTGAGAACCAAACCTGATGCAACCAGTCCACAGCACTGTCCCCGCGAAGTTAATGACGCTTCATAAGGATCCCCGCTGACGGATATCCGCAAAAAAATAAAACAATTTGCCCTCCATGCTTATCTTCTCCAATGCACCCCACAATATTTCGATATCAGTTAGAT
Source organism: Teleogryllus occipitalis (assembly GCA_011170035.1). Classification (NCBI taxonomy): domain Eukaryota; kingdom Metazoa; phylum Arthropoda; class Insecta; order Orthoptera; family Gryllidae; genus Teleogryllus; species Teleogryllus occipitalis. The sequence goes on along the minus strand of BLKR01004599.1, from coordinate 66,623 downwards.
GTAAAACTCTTAATTTCACATTTTTTGCAGTGAGGGCCTTTTCCAGTACCAGGGCATTCGAGAACTTAGCTAAGCAACTGCTTAGGATGTTTGGAAAACTCAACAAATTATATTTGTTTTTACAATGATACTCATGGAAGAAAATACTTCCTGCAATACGCACAGGAAAAATGTTAGAGCGAGTTAAAAAAACGTTCATTTTGTAACCATTGCACAACAACAAAGATTAGAAATTAACCTTTTCAGAGGCGGAAGCGTTTTTGATTATTGAAAAGCTAGATATTAACCAAAATATTGGCGTACGAAATTATCTTCTAAGACATTTACGTGAAATTGTTTTTACTCGGAATGAGTACTATGAATGATGCTGTGTACAGTATAGATAATAATGTAAGAAGGTCGATGTAGGAAAAACTTCTTTAAAAGGGATCGTTGAAAGAAAAAGGTTGGGAATCACTGACTTAGAGGAACCCGAAGGCCCATTGTGCCGCACACATTCTTTCATCTCACACTAATTACCGATGTTGGGTCGGGCTTTTATAGGAAGAGTTGGAATGAGCATGATGTGCAGGTTCAAAGGTGATCCATAGGAAGGCACACCATATCACAATACAACTGAAAACATTCATGCCATATGCTGGATTCGAACCTATTGCCCTTGTCTGACGGGTACTTCGACCCAAGAGTAGCGAACATTACCGCAAGCGTCTTCCAATAAGAGATCCTTCTTAGAAGAAAACCTCATGTATGATGAATGTGAGTTGTTGGAGCTCGAGTTTTACGTAAGAAATATCAGTAAAGGAGAGTTCAAAATTATAGAGTTGGCGCGGGTGTAATGATCATTCCAGAATAAACTTAACGACTTGTAGTCTGATCTTTATTGCTAAATTTATTCACAGAGAATCCTTTAGGCATCGTTGTGGCCATCTTCACTGGCTGCACCTACCGTGCCATACCTACATCATTCATACACTGTCAGCAACACGAGGTACTTCATTATTTAGGGATCCAGGAACCGTCAGTGTATTACTCACCTAGCTATGTAGGAGTCAACATACACTGCTGTGCGCGTTGTCACATGCGATTCCGAAGGTGACCGCAAATCCCATTGCTGTCCTTGGGTAGTCACGCATATGAGTAGTATTGATGGCCTGAGATTCATCATTAATTACCATCGTCATTAATTTGTCATTATTGAAGATATTTATCATAAATCAATAAATTTTTTATCAGAACTTGAGGGGTTATAATTACACACGAAGTTCAGTGCTTTAGTTAGTTATTTCCTAACACAATGACAATCAAGTTTCAAGTGCTATTGTGACTGAATTGGTTGTACAGATATTTTTATTACTCTCGAAAAAAAGGTTTGTACATTTTCGGGATCAAACTCCTTTTCATTGATGATGTTCTTTTACATGTGGATGAATTCTGTTTCATGGCTATCATCAGTTTTCAATATATGTGTTTTTTCATGCCATCGCCATTTTTATTCAAACGTTTTTACCATAGCGGCAGACATTCCGTATATGAACAAAAAACTCAAAACAATCTCAAATATATATACATATATATTTCATCTCTTAAAATATCCACTTATTGTATGACTTAAAGCTAGGTTTTTTGTTTTGTATGTTCACAAAAACACGCCATATAAAAATACTATGTAGAAGTAGACAGATAATAAATTATAAAGTCAGTATTGCTAACCATCACAACTGGTTATCGATGGTTAGTAATTCCAAGAAACAACAATGTACAACTCTGTAAAATAAGTTGGGAATAAATATTCTTCTTATTCTTATTCTTATTATTTTCACACACGAGACAAAATTTTAATCTGCGAACTTTCGTGGAGAGGAAATTACAGCGCTCCTTCCAAAAGGACTCCAGATGTACAGGTCAGTCATTACTAGGGGGGGGGGGATTTTAATGAAATGTGGTTTTCTTTCAGCTTAGAACCTCGCCGTTTAGTATTGACATTAATTTGATGTTATAAAAAAAGGAAATGACCCATTTTCATATGATATTTTTTTGCATTTTGCGTCGCATTCACTAGTAAGTCATTTTTGGGCATTTTATCGATTTTAACATAGTTTCCATGGTACTTCAAATAATTATTACGAGATGAAACAAATGTTCTCCATTGAATTTCTGAGTATCATATTCGATTTCTTTGCTCATAAATTGTAATGTCTGCCGCTGTGCGTATGTAAACTCAGGTTCCTGTGACGCATATCGGCGCCATTGTCAGTTCCGCCGATTTCGCGATATCTAGAGAGAGAGATTTCCTGGCAAAGAATAATCCAAACGCAACTTTTGCAAGCTGAGTTCACTTGGACGAAATGAAGTCTAGATTACATCAGTGCCATAATCCAACGGTTTCAATTGTATATCTGAACTGGATTTGATATAATTTTTTACGTAATTTTTCTTTGTTTTGGAGATTTTAAGACATTTTAAGAACATTTTATTGATCTTTTTGGCGGTTTTACGTCATTAAAATACGCCCCTAGTCATTACCGTATTATTTGTTTTAAAAAAAGGTTCTCGGGAGTAGAACATGGTAAACCAGTTCAAAGAACTTCTGCCAGAGGCAATTGAAGTTCAAAAGATTGTTAATCAGGCGATATTGGATATTTATAATAGGATGTAGGCGTAAATAGGATTTTTATTGTATGAAAAGATACAGCATGCTTTACTGAATTGTTTCACTCTATTTCGTCTGTGGCTTGCAAACCTCTAGCAGAAACAAAAAAATATGACATCAATATTTTGATTTTAGAAAAACGCAATAAAAATAAATTTAATTTTCGAGTATTCGGAAAGTTCTACGAAAATGACACCTGTCCCTTATTAAGCGTTCCTTGTTCTATCGGAGGGTGGAGTGTAGTAAAAAGAGTTGAGTCAATTTTGAGGCTTCATATAAAGTACCCCACATAATTAAAATGTCCGTTTCAAACTCAGAGGGCCATGAGTTCATTTAAATCGATCGGGGAATATCAATTTTGGAGAAAATCGTTTGTAAGGTTAGGCGCTGGTCTTGACGGCACAGGGACGGGCAGACAGACGGAAATACAGAAACTTTTTGCCTTCAACCAAGTTTTTGGTATCAACGACCCACAAAACGTGTTAGGAGAAATAATTTTCTACATATAGGAACAAGATTTATTCATTTTTCGGTGTCAGGGCCCCATCATACTAGATTTTCTGATGTAAAATCGCTTCTTTCTGCTGCAGCTTACCAAGTTGGAGAAAAAATAAAACGTCTCAATAATAATTAAAAATAAAATATCTCAATTTTGCTCGTTCAGTGGCTTACCATTGTATAATCCAAAGCGTCACAATTGTCGACCTACAAGACATTTTCTACAATATCTTTCTAATCCGAGACTTTGGAACAAAAATGCAGGAGATATTAAGGGATAAATTAAAAGAAACATTTTTGTGTATCAAAGAACGATAAACAAGGGGCGCTGGACCCATTTCTGGCATACTCTCTGTATTTTCGAAAATTGCAAAAGTTAACGTTGCAAAAGATTTTGCATTGAGGTTATTAGAAATGAGTGAAATTTGTTCAAAATTTTCAGGTCTTTAAGAAACAATTTCTTAAAAGAACAAGTAGTTTTTGCGTAATTTCTGCATGATGATATGCAGTTAATGAACAAACGTTTATTCAAAAACTCCCTCACATTTTAATATTTTTTCCCAATGATTGAACAAGGACCCTTAAAAGAGCAGTACGGTTGCATATTAGTTCAACTATCTGAATTTTCGAAAATTTTAAGTTAGAAGTAAAGCGAGAAAGTATGCTCTTCTAGATTCGTCTTAAATTTGATGCAGGACTCAAAAGAGTAATTTCGTCGTCTTCAGTAACACCATACTTATGGAATTTTTATTTAAAATTTCTTATAATTTGTACGAAATCGTTAACTTTCCTTAGGATATTATTTATAGAGGAGACTATGGAATTAGAGAAAGATATGTTTATTTTTGTTGATGAGAATAAGGAGTTGATAAATGGATTTTGAACTGAACAACCAGAGAAAAGACATAGGCTTGGAGGGGGGGTCCCTTAAATTTTAATAATTTGAGGACCAGGGAACTCCTTGCAGCGGGGCACCACCCCATCCGGGACTCTAAGGTTCGTGGTTCGTGGCCCTGATCCGTCATTTGCCCGTGTTGTACTGCTCCGGCGTTTGCCTGGTGATGATCAGAGAACCCACGGAAATCAACCGATCATAGCAGCCAACCGCTAGAATTCTCCTCCAGACAACAGCTAATTCAACCTACTAGCTATCTAGCTTGTGTCGAAAATCCTGCTACCGTCGGGACTCGAACCCTGGGTCCTGCTGGTCATGGGCTCAGTGTGGAACACGCCGTGGAGTTGGGAGTGGAGCGCCTGCGCGCGCGATGCGAGGCAGGACGCGTCTGCACCCCCACGCTATCGCACGTTCACGGCGAAGCGGCCGTGCATGCACTGGGGAATGAACGCATCCAAGGACAATGCATCGCCTCGCAGCGACGCTTCGCTTCGCGCTGACGCTGAGTCGCTCAGTCAGCAGCTCCCCGGCCCTTTGTCTGCGCGATCCAACACACATGTACGAATAATCCGCGTTCACGCAAAACACCGGTCACGCACAACAAAGCATTAGCTCGGAGTCAGCATTGCCAGTGTCTCTGCAACGATTCTGACTGGGAAGTCCTAGTGTTAGAGTCCTGAAGGTGTCATAATTTCTTCATTAGCTTTGAAGTTAGATCGATTTCAGCTTCTGGCCGGAGGAGAATTCTAGTGGCCGGCGACTCTGATGGGTAATTTTGTGTGGTTTATCCGATCAATACCACGCGAATGCCGGAGCAGTACCCTTCCATACGGGCCACGGACCGCGCGCAATCTTTCCTTCCTCTTCCTCGTTATATCCTCACCCTCTACACATTCACACACACTCACATACTCTATACCATCGCACCTGTCGGGAGACCAGTCGGTACCCAAGACCTTGTCTCGGCTGGAGCGGTGCCCCGCTGGCAAGAGATATCAGTAGGGGGATATTCCCAGCAAGTCGACGTGTAGTTCGAAGCCGGATCTCACATTTCAGCGGAGAAGGAATCACCACCATCTCCTGGGTTAAACCATTCATTACACAAACAAGACTAATAACCATAGTAGTTGACGTGCCTTCAATAAATCAATTAATCATTATAAAGCATTGTAAGTGACGCATCACTCTTGTTGCATGAATGATAAATGTAATAGAACCTATTTGCGTCCGCAAATGAGCTTGAAGTTAGAGAGTAAGGTTTTGTCTCGATGTTGAAAAACAGTTGTTTTTTCACAAAACCTTTTATTAACCTCTTAGAAATGAACCTTTGTTCAAAACGTCTTAACGGCCTACCTTATTAAGAGTGTATAAAATGGAAAATTTTTCACAATTTTATACCCATATTCCTCCAAGGTCTCGAGACGCAACAAATTAAAAAAGAGGAGGAAGCTGCATAACATCATATTACACAACGACCCAGAATACAAATTGTAGGACAATGGACGTGTGAATATTTAGGTAGAAGTGATGTTCAATTTTACTAATGTGTTCATTTAGTGGCAGAATGCTTTATTCATGTTGTATTTGTGAGTTTGGAATTGACCATGGCGCCTTTAAAACCCTTGTAGGAGACTTGTTTTAGAATGCAACTGGCTTTTAGTGGTTACTCGGTTCAACGCTACTCTAGACTGTGCAGACATAGATTGTAACTGGTTGAGTAATTAACTTGTACTATATAATTAGGAAAAATGAATGAATGAAATAATGAAAGTCAACATCACACATTAGAATAGTTTTTTGAAATGAGTAAAAAGCCACCACCAATGGTCCATGAAAATGTGGGTCTGTGAGTAGGGCTACGATTTACATACAAAACAAGGGTTTCAGAATATGTTCCATAAAAAAATTGGTGATCCTTACGTCCGGGTCAGACTTATTGTGTTGTGAGAGTGTCTATAACATCTGCTGGAAAAGTGATGATGACTTTATTCTCGGATAAGAATGATCGTATTCTGGAACAGTACATGTCACAAGGAACCACAGGGACCAGAGCCAACTTCTCCGACCTTCTCAAGAACCATTTGAAGTCTGCATATTCTACATACTCTGCGCGTATTGCTGAGTGCATGTGTTTTTTTCTCAACATGATAACGCTCTTCCGCATTTAGCTCGTGCAACTATGAAAATAATCGACCTCAGTTGCTTTTCACATCCGCCATACTCGCCAAATGCAGCACCGTCAGATTACCACACGTTTGGTCCATTAATGAGTAGCTTGGACGGCAGAAGTTCAAGTCTGATGAAGACGTCCAGTCGGTGGTCCGCGAGTGTCTACGTCAACCAAACGATATCTTACCTCGTGTCGAAGCACTTTCTATCCGATGGCGTAATTGCATTGAATGTGGAAGGCACTATGTAAAAGTATAATGTAGTACAAGGAAACACCCTCTCTGCTGTAAAATAGTGGGGAAAAAATCGCCGTTTTCATTTGTTTCTCCCTCGTATTTTTGCGTGGGAACCAAACATTAATGATATTCTTCTCGCGACAGAGTTAGAAGCAACAAAGTGTGTTCACAATTGCAGATTACAACACCTACTGTTGAAAGTTTAGGTGACTGTAAAAAAGAAGTTGTCATAGTATAAAACCTAAACCTGTACTCTTCCCTGGCCGGGAATTTGTTGAACTACTATTACATCAAGCTACTATGCTTGGTACTTCTACGTGGCAGAAGCGAGTGATAATATTTGAAAAAATGCTCTTTACATATACAAAAAAACGTTTTATTACTTCTTTTTGACCAATGGAGAAACTATTTACCCACTTTTACGATCTTAGATTTCTTCTCTGCCACTACCTTCGAATGTGTCCGCGCATTGCATCATAGTGGGCGAATTCAGGGTTTGCAATAACCGTATTTCCAGGAGTCTGCAATCATTTTGCTCGTATTACGCACTTCTTGTATTCTACAAATTTCATCAATACAATATTCATTTTATGGCACTTATCGCTTATCGGACCTAATGAAAAGTTATCGACACTTTATTCCGGGAATACGGAAAACGAGCAATGCGAACCCGCGAACGTCAGGGAAGTCAAGTCTCATTATGCCAGCATTCTTTCGATGTGTACAAATTAGTGTAATATCGACAAATGGACTATGGGTCTGGTACGGAGGAATTACATACAAACTCAGGAAACTAGGTATACCGAAATATTTAATTAACACCATATCCAATTTCATTAAAGATCGCACATTTATTGTGCAAGTGGGCTCAACTCTCTCTTCATCACGAAATAGTTCAGAAGGAGTTCCACAAGGTTTCCCGTTGTCGCCAGTTCTCTTCAATATCTACATTTCAGATATTCCAACGCAACATGATGTACACACTGCCCTTTTTGCAGACGATACTGTCATTTTCCTTCTGATCAATATCTCAATACCGCAAGGAACTTAATTCAGGGACACCTCACGACCATTGAAACATGATGTAGAAACTGGAAAATTAAGATAAATTCAAATAAGTTCACTTTCAAAGTTTTCACTCTGTAATTTCCAGCCTTCCCACTCTTACTAAAATTTGGCAGTAATACCATGGTGTTCACCAACCGCCCCAGTCCGTTATCTAGGTGTCTTAATGAATACCAGATTGACATGGAAAGGCCACGTCACCTTCAAGGTGAACGAAGCAAAGGTATTCGTCAACCAGTAATCAACTGACACTTCACATTAAAGCGTCATTCTGCTCTCCTTGCATATATATATATATATATATATATATATATATATATATATAATGTATGTATGTATGTATGTGTGTGTGTGTGTGTAATGTAATTAAATTCACAACTAAAAATCAAAATTGCCAGCTGTGGCAATTTGTACCCTTTAAGTACATCAAGGGAAGTACCAAAGCTGAATGTGCGAGTGTTGGGATACAAGTCATGGCAACTATTTTTTTCTAAAAGAAAAGTTATCGAATCACCATTTTTTCCTATGACAGAAATGCTGTACTAATGTGTGTGCACAACAACAGATGGCTATGTCAGTGTCTGTGCAACCTTAAAATCTTTCCATGGAGCTTTTATGACATTCTTTTTTGCCAAACAGTTCGCTAGCATGTTCCAAACGGAAACAAGCCATTATACAAACTATGCGTGTAAGTAGTATTACACACACTAGCATAAAACTAAAAATGTTCCACGTTCTTTCAAAAGACAGAGAAGCCGCCAGATACGCACTGAAAAGTTGTAACAAAGACCCTATCAGAAGTGCCTGCCCTCCTTGGAAATCATCCCGACCTCGGCCGAAATCGAGGAGCGTCGATGTCCCGGCGGGCGGCATGGTGGCGCCGGCGCGGCACCGTTTGTTGGCGACCAAAGCCACGCGGGATTCTTCGGCGCAGCTGTGGCTGAGGCCACGAGCGACTCCCCACTTGACCGCGCGCGCCGACGGCGACCCGCCCCGTGCTCGTCCTCGCCCAGGCCTCGTCCGGTCCCCGCCCCACCCACTTCCCCACTCGCTCCAGCCGCTTCACCGCTCCCTCGCCCGCTCCAGCTTCTTCATTGCCCTCGCTCCCAACTGCCCGACTCTCCCCGGACTCGACTCCTCCCGACTCTCTCCCCGACTCTCGACTCTCCCCGTCCTGCCCCGACTCTCCCCGTCTCCCCCGTCTCTGCCCGTCTCTGCCCGTCTCTCCCGTCCCGACCCTATTCTCTGCCCGTCTCTGCCCGTTCCCTGCCCGTCTCTGCCCGTCTCGCCCGTCTCTGCCCGTCTCTGCCCGTCTCTGCCCGTCTCTGCCCGTCTCTGCCCGTCTCTGCCCGTCTCTGCCCGTCTCTGCCCGTCTCTGCCCGTCTCTGCCCGTCTCTGCCCGTCTCTGCCCGTCTCTGCCCGTCTCTGCCCGTCTCTGCCCGTCTCTGCCCGTCTCTCCAAGTCTCTCTCATTCCCTTCTCCGCCCCGCTGCTCTCCGCAGTACTTTCTTCGGCCAGGTCTCCTGTGCTGCATTGTTCCCCCTGACATGTCTCCATTAAAGTCCCACAATTGTCTTTTCTCCTTATGATGAGGGTGTGGTAGGTGAAGACGTACCGCGAAGTCACATTTATCCCACAAATCATTTAAATTACCATTTATCCTTGCCCCGGAAAATAAAGTATCCTTTCTTTGTGATTGGAACCATACACACCCTTATTTTTAAGTAAAAGAACTCCGGTAGTCCTTACCATTACGCAAATTGTTCCCCACGTTTGTCTTGGAACATTGATTCTAGCAATATATGAATAACTGAAAAGGAATATAAATGGAAAAACATAGTCTCTTGATTTTCATACACCGACCTATCCTTTAGGCAGCTCGCCTGTCTTTTATTGTGGAAGAAAACCACGGCTATCGGCCGTGACCTCTTCTAGTCAAAAGAGTTTTTTTCGGCATTGGCCTCGATTGATGGACGAAACTGGACCGCGTCTGCTGCAGCTGAAGTCCTAATGGGTTCGACCCTGCCCTTTTGCGTATTTTCAATCGTGCAGATCAGCTTTGTTTTTCTTTCCGTCGAAAAATTGGAATGTGTACGGTTCTATTAAAATACGTGTGTGAAGCAATGCTTGTTTAAATTACTAATTGCTAGAGTCAACTGTTGACTACACGCCTATTTAAGCCCTGTTCGGTGATTTCCAAAGAAATGTCTCTTGCGTTTTGCAAGAGACCAGTGCATACTAGTCTCTCGTGAGTTCAGGCCGGTACTGAGCCTGTCTTCTTCTCCCAAAACTCTTGAACTGTGTTCCTTCCTACTGAGATGTAAAACCATGCGTTTATGTGATGCGTGGAGAAGTAAACCGTTGATAACTTTTGTCAGCCTGAAATAGTTACTTCATACGAGATGGATAGATTGAAACCCTCGAATCACTTCTTTTTAAAAGCGGGTCAATTGCTGTGGTAATTTGCGACCACTTCTTCTTAAATGAACCATGAAGCCGATGCTGTTGCAATTCTTGGCTCGTCTACTCTTAATATTTGGAAGTAGACAAATGATTGGTTTTCAAATTGCGCGCTAAGTCGATTTAAAGCAGAACAAGCGACTAACGCTTGTTCCTCAACTCCATGATCCGCAGAACCTACTATAGAAATGCAGGTCTCAGTTTACGTCCGCCAGATAGGTTAATGTGATTGTACTGAACATCTTAGGGTTTAAGCGCTTTACGCTAAGCTATTACATGTCTTTGCTGGAAAAAAGAAAGAAAGAAAGAAAGAGAGACAGAGAGAGAATCATCTGTAGTATTTCCACAGAGTTCGCCGAACTTGTCTCTTCAGCACTAGAACTGCATAAGGGACGTTCAGTTGACGTGTTACTTCATCAAGACTTGTATTCTTCTGGAGCAGCTAAGAAACACGACGACGATGCGCACTAGGTATCTTAATGAAGCGGAACATATCGATGGCTTTTAGTGTACAAACAGAAGACCTCTCGTTTATATCTCCCTAGTGTATGTCCTGTCCATATGTGAGGAATACTTTTTCCCAGAAAGAAACATTGTCGCTCCATAATTAACTGCGTCCTTACAAGCTCTCAGGCTTAGTTTTCTCGAAACTAGGATTTCTGGCCAAACAATGTATGTACAATATGCCATAGATATATTCCTTTCAGACTTTTCTTACATAATTGCGTAGGTATTGTTAAAATCCCAACCAACAAAATTGTGAAGATTAGAATTTCTCACTTTTGTTCGTAAACAAGTTTGTTTTCTGCGTTCAGCCCTCTTCATATTGATCTGTAAGTTGAGAATACGCGGTTTGGTTTTTAGTTGCTCGCCTTACTACATTTACTTAGTATAGAGAAAGTTTTGTAATGGGTCGGCGGAAATCGGCGATTTTTCGACATAAAACTATTGTAGGGCTCCGGAACAGAAACTATTGGGGCTTGAACAGCATATCTTTTTCGTATTATTTGCAACGGCTGGGCAATATAATTCTATTACATGAACCTGGAAAAGTGTATCCAACCAGCACAATATTTTTTTCCGATCCGAAATTTGAACTCAGGTCCTTCACTTCAACAAGCCAGGTACGTTATTGATACACCACGACTGGAACGGGTATACTAAGTTTTCCCGACGCTTACAAAACTAATGGTTCCTCCCATTATTGCTAATGCCATTTTCGAAAATTCAGAAAGCAACGAAATTGAGACCTGCGCCATTTTTCATCTTCCTTTTATCTATCCGATCAACAAATTTAAAAAATTGGTGCTATTTTTGAGAAACCGTTTTGTAAATTGCAACTATTTCATGCAGACATAACGAGATAACTACTCGTTTTTCAAAAAAATTGAAAGATGTCAATTTTTTGAATAGATTTGATTTAAGAAAAAATATCTATCACTATTGTACTTTTCAAATGTTATTTTTTTGCAATTATCGAAAATATTGGGAGTTCGCTGAAAATGGGACGAAACGTCACTTTATGGTCCTTCTTCGGCACTACATAGGGGAAAACATTTTCTCAAAAATGACTCCGAATGTTTGAAACTCCTAAACCTCGTCCTCGGGTAGCGTAAAGAACTCTTAGAAAATGGCGTATGTCTCAACTTTCGTTGAAATATTTGAATGTTCAAAAATTGCACCAGTTTATGATTTTTAGGTGTCTTTCTACAACAATATTGGAGATCGAGATTTTTTAAATAAAATCTGTTGTACACCAGGAGATCATGAAAGAAGTTCATGTACAATTTTTTTAAAATTTGAATAGTTTTCGCGAAAATTTGCGTAATATGTAGGCAATTATTTTCTTAAAAATTGCTACATTTTTTCCCTGGAATGTAGCAAAGGACAGTTAAAAATATTGCTGGTCCCATTTTCGGAAATTTCTCTGTTTTTGAAAAAACCGCAAAACATTTACACTGTAAACGTACAATATTGATTTTAGATATTCCTTAAATATTATGTTCTAAAAAAATAAATCTTCAATTACAATTATGTACAATTTTTTGGAGAACATTTTTTTCTTGATTTCTGGTTAACATAAAAATCATAAAATCTGTTCCAAAATATGATAATGAACACATTTGTTTTTAGAGATGTCAATATTTTTCATATGTCAAGAATTGATAAAGTTGTTTTGTATAATTCGCGGAAGTAATGTAGTACATACGATACTGCGAATCCATGAACGTAAGCGAGCCGTACTCTGGTTCTTCCCAGAGAGTCATTGAAAACTGGAAATGCATAATATACCGAGTTCCTGGATACGATTTCCAGTTTGTCGATAACAAAGCTAACAAAAGACTTTTCTGGAATATTCCCTTACCTTCAATAGCAATATTTTTAGCTCTGAATGCATCGTGGATTATATTTTTATTTACATATTTATTTAAAATAAAAATAGTTAAAACCCATATATGACGTATGAGGGAGAATTACAATATATTCAGTTCTACACTCTTCGCCACTTAATCAAACATCGCTGGATTGATTTAATGCATGCAAATGCATCTCTCAAAAATGTGTTTAATAATAATATGCCCGAGCCCATTAATATTTGTTATTTAGAGTCTTTGTCTTACTGCTCGATTATGATTTAGTGTATTAAATTTTGAATTCTGTCTAATAATGAATTCAACTAATGAATTGAATTACGAATTCCACTCATAAATAGGAATGTTCATTATTTTAAATGGAACACTTCCCATTAACCGCTATTAATACAAAGTGAGAGCAAGCAGGCCGCTTGTGGACTGTTTGCCTTTGCTCTGCAGGTTGCTGTAATTTTAATTACAACTACTTTATTAATGTTGAAGAGGAAAGAGGTTAGCAGAGAGAAATCATGTGTTACTCCAAGGAAGGCTTCCCACATCGACTTCACTCAATTTAACCAATTCATCTTCTTTGCTTTCTATTATCCGAATCCAATTATATATCACTAGTGATTCAACTTTCAAGAAAAAATATAAGCTAAAAGGTTAAGGAAAATAAAAGGGCAAAATTGATTTTTAAAATTATATTAAATATTTTGCTTAATTTTCAAATGAAAAGACAATTGTGTTAAAGGTAAGCATTATTTATGAGAGGAACAATTGTCTTTTATAAATAATTATTCCTTCTTGGATCAAGTACATATCTAGGAAAGGAAGGCTTCATTTGTTAGTACATTTTGATGTGGTGAATGAGCCGTTAAAATATGTCGATCATTGCCTCTTGAAAATTTAATCAGAACGCACGTCTTTTCATATGCTACACATATGTGGTTCACTTAATGCAACTGAAAATGTGACAAAAATGAAGGATTAGAATAAATGGTTCTGAGTATCTTTTTACTGGATAATGACTTAACCGTTCTTAGCAACTTTATCGCGAGATAACATTTGTATCTATGGTAAACAGGAACATTGCATGTACGGACTTGAAATATAAAATGAATGTTTTTAAAACTCTTTTTTGAAGACTTCAACCTCTTTAACAGCAAATTAGCGATATATCTGTTTTTCCCAATTTACAAGAACGTCTATTTATTTTTCATCTTTATATTTTGAATACAAATTCTTAAATTACAATGCAATTGACAAAATTAAAATTTATATGTAATCTGGCTCTTTACTTATTAGAATTTCACCTGTAGATTTAATCGATTGGCACTATATTTTTTACGTTGCAACATGTTACAAGATGCACTTGTTCGAACACTTTATCAACTTGAGCTATCTGTTTTCGAGTCGTCCGTTGACATGTGCTCCCGGCGATAATGAGTGAAGGCAACCGAGCATCTGTCCGGTGCGCTTCGTATCGGCGCTAGGGCGAAGCATGTCGATCCGGCGACGACGCGAGTTGAATCGAGTCCACGACGCGAGGAGTCGAGTGCATGGCCCGGCTGACATGGCTCAAGGCAACAACCGCTATCACTTCCGCTTCTGTGGCCTTTGACCAATATAATCAATTTGAGTTTGAGTCCCGGGGGTGGCGGGTTTTCGACTCTAGCTAGATACTAGCTCGGTGGGATTCAACCACTGCCTGGAAGAGAATTCTAGCGGCCAACGACTCTGATCGGTAGTTTTCGTGTCTTCTTCCGTCAATACCAACAGCTATTATATTAACAGAACAACTCCTATCTTAACTAAAGGGCAACGGACCGTGCGCGATCTTTCCTTTTTCATCCTTGTTCCTTCCTCCCTTGTACACACACACACACACACAATCTACTACACTACTACACTACCGGACATATGAAAGACGGACGGAAGGCAAATGCGTGTCTCACCTTGGGCTGTGTCTTGCTGGCGGAGATACCTGGTGGGCAGAAACACCGCATATGGACGTGTAGGTTGGCATCGGGTGTCACATCCCAGCGGGAGAAGAACACTTCCAACTTCCGGGATAAAACATACTGTACACTTCTGGATTAATGACCATAGCAGTTACACGCCTGGAATCAAAATAATCCATCAATCAAGAAGAAATCGAATGCGTGGCGGAACAAGCTGGGATAATTCTCATTCTTGACAAGGAAGAGGAACGGCGGGGATTTGAAAAAGGGTGGAATTGGTGAGGAAGGTTGGTGTAAGTCGGGTCCAACGAGTTAGAATATACTACATAGTGTCTGAAGCGCCCCCATCTTTGCAGCAAATTGTTCGAATTCACTTTTACCTTCGCAGAATAAATGGCTCGCTCGTGGCACATAGCGAAGTCGCTAGTCTTTCACCACTGAGGTCCGGGTTCGATTCCTGTCGAATCTCATGTGAAATTTGTTCCAACAAAACGAGTTTGGTCGCTTCACAAGGTCTAGTCCAACCCCTGTGAAGTGTCCTAAACTCTACCCCTTTCCTAATTCCTTCCCATTTCTGGACGTTGGGTAGTGACGCAGGAGCGCGTAGTAGGAGGCGCGTACGCGAAGATTCTACCTGGCGGTCCTCTTGACAACCGACGAGACGAGACTAACATACATATATACTCTCTGCTTACATAGAGATTAATGGAGGATTACTCCGTGCTGAACTCTCGACATGGGGCGAAGAGACGCGTTGCGTCGATAATGATAAAATTAAGGACGAAAAAAAAAATTGAAGCCATTTTTTGGCAGTCAAAGCAGCGCCCTCTGGAGAAACACAGCATTCTAGTATTTCGTTTGGCGGTGGTTAAGGCCGGGTGGGCGCAGGCCGCGCGCAATACAAATCCTCTTACTCTGTGTTCCATGACCACAAACCAATCATTTAAAAACGAAATCACATTTTGCAAGGAGAAGGAATTGAGGAATTTGAAAAACAAGTTGCTCCCTGCATCGGTTATTGTCATAAGAATAGAAGCTGTTGAAGTGTTATTGTAGTTAGCAGAACGCCTGAAAGTGAATATTATTACAATAAAAGGGAAACAAACAGATCACATATAAGGCAACAAACTTGAAAAATAATATATTTTTGGTTTGATGACTTCAATTTTTGCACTTATATGCCGAACATACTGAAGGCATTGTGAATATTATTATTCTAATCACTAATATAATATAATTGGCCCTCCATGTAGTACATTCTAGCTCGTTGGTCGGGAGATGGCAGGACCATTCGGAGGGTTGCGTAGCGGGGCGGAGAAAATCCAGACCGTGGCAGAGCGGTTCTTACTATTCACGAGGCAAATCTTCCCAATGTTTGTTTACCACGCTCCTGAGGATGTGAGTGGGCATGAGAAAGGAAAAGAAGATTTTTTTAGTGCTATTTTCTATCCTTTATTTAAGTTACTGCTCCTGCATCCGTCTGAAATTGACCGGAGGAAACCACGGAAGGTACCCATCTGAGCAGTGGCATCTGGAATTCTCATGCAGGCAGTCTCATTGTATCGAGCTTCGGAACTGGTTTCGAAAATTCGACGCAGTGGAGGCTCCCTCTTACAATCTCTCAGCCTACAAAGTATGTCAACGCGACATACTCTATGATTACTTTTTTAAACCATGAAATATTGATCTTGCTTTCATCAACATATCCTTCACTTATCGTTCAACACTCCATTCAACGTTTGTTTGCGTTCTTTCTTATTTTCTGAAAAAAATTTTCAATGAAAATTGCCATTGAAAACAAGGTTTTACTCTTCTTTAATATTCTTAAAGTAATATTTCGGTTCTACTATTAGGAAACCGAAAAATTGAGAAAATTAAAAATTGGAAAAAAATAATTTTGGCGATGATAGATGACAGCTGGCAAGTCGGAATAGCTAGCCCACAGCAAACAAAATGTAAAACTGATACGAAAATGTCTGTGAGAAACTGTAGCACCACTAGTTTTTGTCCTAACAGACCACTTATTTTTTCTTACTATATCTTGTTCTTTCGTGAAGAACCTTTTTGACCTATATTCCTCTTCCTCTTACAATTGTGAGTATACACTGTGGTTTCGACAATTTATCGGTCAATAGTAGCGGTGAGGAGGACAATGCTTCTGTGTATATTCATAGTCTATTCTTTGTCTCGTTGGTTCACGACCCCAAGCGATTCAGGCACGTTTTGTTCCTTGTTTGTCCAAGAGGGTAACGAGCTTTCGAACCCTTGCTGTGTAATCTGAAATAGTTATTACGTGTTCTTAATTCGATAGTTTCCCATCGAATTAAAAAAAATCAGTGTTTTAAAGGTATAGTAAACGAAATAATATTATGTCAAATCTCCGTGCAATCGCGTAGTGATAAAACTTTTCCCGTCTCTCTCGCATCCTGCAGATCACATCAAGAGCAAGCAGAAGCCGATTATATTTTCTTATACGTTCCCCTCTGAAAATATGCAATGGAATAAATAAGCTTGAATCTGTTAAGCAACAAGCATGCATAAACAAAACAGCAACAATAGGCATGGACAAAATCTAAAGAATTTTTCGTCAAAATTAATGTTTTACTTATTTTATATATTTTAAGTCCGTAATGTTGAGAATGAGTAATGCCTAAAGACCTCTTAAATTGAAACCCAGGGTTCAGAAGCCCCTAGCAAAAATTGTTCAAACTATAATAATAACAATAACAATAATAACAATAACAATAACAATAACAATAATAATAATATAATAATAATAACAATAATAATAATATAGAAGAAAACATTTGCCATGCACGCGCCAAAGAATATGCTGTCTTCCGACAACAGAGACGAACCTACGTTGCGAGCATATATGACAGTACAAACATAAGTATCAACTTAAAATTCATTCTTTGCCAGCCAGTAACTTCTGTAAATCCAAGCGTATTCAGATATACGGCCGCTGAAACGTGACTCCAGTCTACTGTAAACGACTAGGAAGATCCTCGCCCGAAGCAAGATCATGACTCGCAAGATCATGGCTTCTCAACAAGCTGGGAGTGCAGTTTGCGAATCCTCTCCATGAAAACTGTTGACTTGCCTCACTTCACGCTCTTGACCTTGTTCTCGCTGGCTGTCTCGCGTACATTTTACACAGAGCCTACCGCGCGTGCTCGCCGTAAACATTTACCTTCCCTGAAGCTCTGAGTAAGGAGGATTAAAATCTACTCACCCAAGCGCAGTGACGCGGTACTATGTGCCCGTTCAGGTCTCCGCTCTCCTACTGACTACAAACCGTGGTACATGGAGAAAATAATGTTGTGCAAGAACAAAGCGATTCTTAAAAAAAAGAACTTTTTGTCCTATCCCTTGTCAGGATCGTAAGCGTAATATAATTTGTTTTTCTTCATTAGTATATTGAAATGTTTCTGTTTTTACTTCTGTAATTTACAGGATGGAATGCTCCCACCGTTGTCATTAAAATGTGATCATGGCATAATTTATTGCGAACACGGCAAGGAAATTTTCATGATTTATAGACTTTGTAGCTCCAAAAAAGTATTTATCTACGATGACAGCAACAACAATAACAAAAACTAAAGCTCAATGTAAGAAAAAGGCCGAACTTTCTTACGTCTCTTCGGCGCATCGACAGTAATAAAACACGTACTACACTCTGGGACTGTCCGGACAGAACGGAGTTCGGTGGCAACCTTAGGGCCGGAGGCGGAGAAACGCGAATAAATGAAAGACGTTACGTAAGTTGCAGTTGAAGGGGTTTTGCTCCGAGCGACCAGACCGCCCCCGCGACCAGACCGCGCACGTCACGGTCGTCGCGTGACAGAGCTAGTGCAGCTCTCCGCTCCACACCGCTCCTCCGTGCGTTCCAGCGGTGTTCTTTTGTCTCCAGCAAACTTCTCGCCGCAATCTGCGCGTCCGGGCCGAACAAAGGGGTTGAACGCCGATCCGGTGACCGAGATCGATAAGGCAGTAGTGTCGTAGCGATCGCGGACCGAAGGGTCGCGGGTTCGAGTTCCGCCTTGGGCACGGTTGTATTTGTGTTCGTCCTTTCACCCCTCATCATCATATCGTTTCATCTTCGTCGTTACCATAACGTTAACTCCAATGGTGGTCGCTTATGACCTACATGTTTTTTGTTGTTTTTTTATTTTATTTATTAAGGTCACATAAACTTCAAGGTCATGAGCGACCACATGGTTTGTACAAAAGATTAACAATATTTGAAAAAAACACGAAGTAATTACAAGTATTACAAAATGGTACAGTGCATATGAACAATACTTATTACATCAATATATAAACACAATATACTGGTGCAATAAATAGATACATAATACTCGGCTTAATAAGTAAGGAAGAGACACTTGCTATAGCCTTCATATACCAGGAACATTCGATGGATATTTTAGTCAAGATACAGCTTATTCCAGATACTGTCGCACTGCCAGCTATCTGTTATGTCAAATATTCAGAAACTATTATTTACATTTTTAATTAGAAGAAGAAATTAAGTTTAGCTAATACAATAAGTAAATTTACATACCAACTAAGATAACACAAGCTCAAGTTTACACATCAAGTTTACATAAGGTCGTACATGTTTATTTCTTTTAAAAACTTCATTACTTTTATAATTCCAGTATTGTCATTCAGTAAACTTTTAATGTCATTAGGCTGAGCATACTTTCTTCTCAGTTCATTATATTTTTGGCACTGTATAAGAATATGTAGTATAGTTAGTGGGATTTTAGACCTACATGTTGATGCGACCTTAAATAACAAAAAGGGGGAGGGGGCGAACAGCGACGCAGGCGCAATGATTTATTTATAGCCGAGTGGCGTTGCGTGGAGGTGGCGCGTTTGTCGTTCCACAGCAGTGCAGCCCGCGGGGCTCTCGTGCCGTCGCTGTTGATGAGGGGAATAATGAGGGGAAATGATGTGTCATCTCTGCCAAAGACAAAGTAATGGTCTGTGCAAGGTCGTTTTGACCGGGTAAAACAATCCATGGAACCCCCAATCGGTTTTTACAAATAATAATGCTAATAGTTACATTAATAAATTGTCTGAGTTGCTTTTGTGTTTATTTAATTTATTTATTTATTTACTTATTTATTTATTTACTTATTTACTTATTTATTTATTTATTTATTTTATGGCAAGTAGACATGGTTTAAAATACAAATAATGCAGTGTAAAAACTCCAGGACTTTATTATATTGATTTTATTTCTTTTAATACAAATTCACGGCATGTCTCAATCAAATCACCACTTTACCAGGATTTTTAGAAGAGTCCGTTATTTCTTACGCATAATATGTTCTTGTACCTTAATATTTACTTATTTTGATATTTTTTTATTCCTTAAATCAATTTCTGTATTTGGTGAGTTTTGAATTTTTCATGTATTCTTACACTCATGCCCCTGCCCATGTATTAACTCGGTAACCTTTAAGGATTTCGACCTCTTTACTTACGGGATGCGTGGGCACTCCAGCACTTTTTATGCGACAAAAGGACTTAAGTGACAAAAAGCTGTTCAGGTATGTATACACGTATCTGTATTAATAATTTCGATTTTTCGCATACACTGACGGAAAACTATGCAGCCTCCGGTCATGTGAAAGGTATCAACGATTTCATTAGATATCTAGGAACTCGGGAAAAATCCAAAAACCATGACTCAGTTTCAATTTGATTGAAAATATTTCCGCCTATTCTCATACTGCGCGTACCGACTGAATTCGAAAACCGAGTGTATCACTATTTACAAGCATGACGTCATGACGTCATGCGACAGCAAGGCTTCAAGAAAAGAGGCCACCCGCCATAAAATATTTGGTTTTCACTTGTGTTATAGAACAGCAACGTTTTTGATAGTCCTGATATGAGAGTATTTTATTGTTGTTCTTGAGCAGTGTGCGAGCTTCTTTTGGAATGACATTTTTTTTTTGGTTTAACGCGGCAAGATTTTTGCTTCTGCAGGTCACTAGTATTTTTGATATTTGATATAATTTTTCGTGTGCAAAATGATTTTTTCGCTTTAAGTATTTAAGATTTGGTATTTATTCTTTAAAGATGAATGTAAGACGTAATGCAAAATCCACGAAAAGAAATAATATTATTAAATTTTTTTTTAGAATTTCTCTCTACTGCACTGAGATGAATCATGAATAACGGTAGTAACCAGCGATTCTGGGGAAATTTGTTTACACAAAACATTCGCTCCCCGGCAGTAGAAAATATTTGTATGGACAATTGAGCTATAGATTTTAGTTTTTATCTCTTATGGTGCCCCACAAATTCACTCACTATCACAAGAACATGAAGAGCAATTGTGTGAGGGTACTGTTGACGAAAAACCATCTTCATAACTAAGAGAGTGAACCATGGGTTTAATATATCGAGACTTTCACAAAAATGTCATCATCTTCCGAAGCGTCATGTTCATCTACGTTTCCCGATTTTCTCATTCCATACTGTACCTCGTACGTCACTGCGGCAACGTGAAATGGCTTGTGCGTCGGCAAGAGTGGATAGGGAAAGGATTGTGGCGCAAGACAATGCTGCTATCGGGCGCACCCAACGCCTGGCGGGACCGAATGCGCGAAAAGCACCGTCGATGTTTATCGCTTGACGTAACTGGCGCTGTATTGAAACGGAGCCACGTCACTCGACGTGATGTGGATTGAAGGCAGCAACACGGAGGAAAGGAACACTAGGAGTTCACATGTCATCCAGTGTACTACAATTGAAGGGCTTGGAGCAGTAACAAAAGAAGCTTTTTTTTAATTCAAAATTCAAGTAGTATATGACTTAGTGTCGGGATCACAGAATTTTGAAAATGTGCACACAATTCACTTTTCCCCATGGCACGTCATACGCGGTTTGAACTGTTTTTTGACGTTAAATAAATAAATAAAAGCCACACTAAGCGCAGCAATCTTTCCGTTGTTCATAAACGTTAATAACTCGATAACTTGAATCGTTATTTTTACTGTCCCTAGCTCGTCATAATTATCAACAAGACATTTTCTGTAACAAAATAGCCACACTTACACTAGCATCGAGATATTAACATTTACCTACAGTGGAAGGGTTGCTGTGGCTGGTGTGGCCTATCTTCTTACTGCCCCAAGCCCTTCAATTTTTCGTTATTAATGATATATTTTGGTATCAATTCTATAACCTGCTAGCATTTATCTGCTAGTCGAGATCCTGCTTGTTGTAAATAACTATTTTGTTTGAGACAAAGAGGTTATGAAATCATCAAAGAACCTGATCACTTATGGAACAACGAAAGCACTTGCTATACTATTGCACGTGCTATTAAAGAGGTTACCAATCATTTATAAAGTGCGCTTATTAAACATGGTACTGTTGTAGAAAAGCAATACTTCATTGATGCATTCTTGTCATCAAAATCTAGTCTACAAAATTTACTTTATTATTGAAATAATTTTACATAAACCAAGTTGTAATATTAAATATAACCAAAATATACCAAACCATTCCTTTTCTTGTGAGGACCCCACTACCATTGACGCATCTGCAATATCTACAGCGAAGGCTTCGATCCTGCCATTCTTGTAACTTCATTTCTTCCTACGCGAAAGGCTTCTCAGACTCCGTTTATTGAAGATGTTCTAGCTCTTCCTTTTCCCGCTTCCTTCTCCTCCTCTTCCACCACTTCTTCTTCCTTCTCCGTCCTGGACGTTGGTGCAGGTAAAAATATTTTTCACAATTTCTTATTGAAAAAATAAATATTTTGTTACATTCACTAGGTCGTAACTGCTATGGTCATTACTTCTGTTAGTGTAGTGAATGTTTTATCGCGGGAATTGGCGGTGATTTTTTCCTGCTGAATGGTGAGAATCTCCCATCTACACGTCGGATTGCAGGGCATTCCCGCTCGAGATGTCTCAGTGGGGCACCGCCCCAGTCAGGACGAACTCGAAGCTCCCGACAGATCTCCCCCACATGCGCCATACGGTAGTGCGTAGCGCATGTAAGTGTGTGTGTGTGTGTGTGTGTGTGTGTAAATAAGGGGTGATGATAGGGCAATGAAAGATCGCGCGTGGTCCGAGTAATTGTGTTTTTAATTTATTGTAATGTTCTTATGTTATAAGAGAGTATTTCATTCATTGTTCTTGAGTGGTATGTGTGGTATTTTTAGGAAAATCGTTTTATGTGTCGTTTGTTCAGCAGAATTATCACTTTTGCAGGCCACTAGTTTGTCTCTATTCATTGTACCTATTCACTTGCGATTCTGAAACTAGATAATGTAAGGTTAGTCTGACCGGAGACGCAAGAGTACTAACGGACACTTATTGTGGTCATTGTTACATCGTGGATGACGGTACCAATCGCTGTCTTCAAAATATTCTGGAAGAGCTCCAAGGCATCTTTCTTCCTGGAGTTTTGCATCCATCTTCCCATCCCTAGAATCATGGTTTCTCTGTATACACGACCCGAGGGACAAACATTGCATTGAAGCGATATTTCATTTATTTTGACAAAAGGAATTGAGGACTCAGAGTACAATCATTTTATTCGAATTTTCGCTGTAAAGTGCTTTTAAATCGAAATTGACGTATTCTCACGATAAACTTGAATTCTATTAAAAATGAAAAAATTGGTACCCTTGACATGAGTGCATTGAAAACAAAAGGGAGAATCTAGTGAGTTTTTGGATTTAGTTCTACAAATATTGAACCAGATTTACGTAAATTGATTCTCGGCCATTGTTTTCTCTTTGTAAATAAATTCCGTATTTACGAGTACACTTTCTGCATCTATAATAATGTTGAAATAAATGCTTATTTTGATTTATTTTTATTTTATATATTTATTATCTTGTAACTTTTTAGCGAAATTGAAAATACATTGGCGTTAAAAAGCTAACTATAAATCTATCCATCTCGGAACTTCAACGCCTGAGAAACATTTTTTGTCCAGTTGTCATGATTCACATGTGGATAGATATCAGCCCGTATCTCGGATTCCAACAGATGCAGTTGAGAACAGAACGGAAAGGAAGGATGAATGGAGCGGTGAAAAGGTCGTTTTTAAGGATGGGAGAAACACACGGAAAAGAACGAACCCAGCGGCCAGGCTAAAAAATTCTTGTCTTGTCAATGGTATCCTTGGACCAAGCTCTTTATCTGGTATCTACTAGGCTGTCTGGGAGACGCCGCTTCCTAGTCACATTTCGTCGCAGTACCACGGCCGTAACATTACCATCATTACATCACTCCGGCCGAGGAAGGCTAGGCTTTTATCTCGTGTCGACAATCCTCCCGATCTAGGAAACTTGAGACACGGCCTCGGCAGCCCTCTCGCACCCGATTCCCAGGCGTCAACAAGCCCGCGGGAAAGGAGCTTCATTGCGACGAGAAGCCGTTGACGGCGTCATGCACGCGGCGTCGCGATGCCCCGCCCCAGCTCCGGCGCCGGCCAGCCACAACGCCTAGCGAACGCCCAACGCCGGACTCCGGCGATGCGGCGCGGCGCACAGTGAACGGAATTGCGATTCTAGCCGGAAAAATATCAAAAAACTCTTATATCTTATAAAAGATTGCTTAGAGGAGTTGTGTAAATGGCTCATTGCACATAAATTACTTTTAAAATGTTTTGAACTAAAATTATGTTTGAAAAAGTAATTCAATATTTAAGGCAAAGTAATTATATTGTAATTTGTAATGCATTTTGATCTTCTTAATAGGAGCTTCAGATGATTATCGCAACGACATTCTACTAGGATCTCACCAAATTGAGCAACGACTTCAATTATCGTGTATTCAAGGGAGATGATACGATATATTGGTGCTCGAAAAATATACAATTCTTGTTGCAGGAGCCTTGATTTTCTTCTGATGACAGGTCCAATCCGCAGGATTATTTTCACTCCATACTTCAAAATACTCTTTTCTTGATAATTTCACATTCGTATTAAATGGCTATACTTTCGCAGTCTCACTTAAAATTAATTGAACATTATCTTGTTGGGATATACAAAAGTATATATTAATGAAATGATGAAGCCAAGAGGACCTTTTTTTTTCTTATTTATACCACTGAGCTCTTGCCAACTACGGACCTAGACGGCTAGTCGGGAATCCAGGCGGCCTTTATGTAGGCAAAATGGAAACCCCCCTGACCATTCGCGATCTTGCGACCTTGCATGACTGAAGGCCGCGGGGGCTTGTTCTATTGATTCATTATTTCATGTTTCCAGGCATGTTAAATGCTATGGTCATTAGTCCCGTGAGTGTTGTGCATGTTTTTATCAGGAGTTGGTGGTGTTGTTCCTCCGATGGATGGTTATAACCGCAGCCAACCTACATGTCGGCTTGCTGGGTTATCCCCATCCAGGTATCTCCCACCAGCTGGGCACCAGGACGAGCTCTAAGCTCTGACTGGGCTTTCGAACATGTGAGGTAGTATAGTGCACGTAAGTGTGTGTGTGTGTGTGTGTGTGTGTGTAAGACGTAACGGTATGACAAGGAAGACGAAGGAAAGATTGCGTTCAGTTCCTGGTCCGTTTGTTAGGATCCTTCTTGGCATTCGCCTGGCGTTCATCGGGGGAATCACGGAAAACAAACGATCAGCGCAGCTGCCCCTAAAATGAATCTCCAGAAAGTGAATTTGACCTAGCTATCTAGTTTCTGCCCGCTACAGTCGGGACTCGAAATCCAGGATCTCCCGGTCAGAGGCACTGTAGTGGCATCAGTTGATGCTCTGAGCTACGTAAGTGGCAGCGCGTTCGACCCGGGGCCACTGCGTATCATATGTAATGTTCTATCGTACAGTTCTATCGCACTCTCATGTAAAAATGTCTGATAGCCAAATATGTTATTTACAGTTTGTGTAAAAATAGACTATTTTCAGAGAATACATGCATAATGTCATTGAAATGTCACTGTTAATCGCTTTTATTATCTACATTGTATCAGACAATCCTTTATGCTGAATGTCTGCTACACACTCGAAATTTGCTACTCATAAATCTAGAAGCTGTAGTGGCCGATTTAGATCGCAACTCCGTCCACTGTGCGTCGCGACGCCTGGAGCCGCGCAGCCAAGGCCGCTAGCCAGGGCCGCACTGGGAGCAAAATTCATTTGTGACGTAAAATTGGCGTAGATAATAGACGTCAGTTGATGATTAGAAATCAATTGTTTAATCATTTGCGTTCATAAAATAACAAATGGTTTTCATAATTGGAAGGCGAAGCAAATAATCGTAAAAGCTACACGATTAAAAGTAAAATTTAAATAGCTGTAGAAATAATGCCTCGCAGAAAAATAAAATTTAGAAATAAGCTTTCAGAAATTATAAATTTGACACGAACTGCCAACCAGGTTGTTTTTCTTAAAATGTTTCGCTTGCATTCGCTTTAGATCTTTAGCTGCAGATTCACACTTCAGAAAACTACTGATACCGGACTCTACACTAAAATTAAACAAATTCAGGGTTGTTATACAAGGCCAATTTCGCACAACCTTCACTACGCTTCCTCTATTTGGTCTACGGCTTCGACATAAACACATAAATAAACTAACAAAAAAGTTCATAATGATGTCATAACGTAACAGCAATATTTTCCTCAAATCCACATTTCTTCTTTTTTCAATAGAAACAATTTAATAAAGGCTGTTATGTCAACAATATCTCCAACGGCACGAGCAGGACCTGAATGACAGAGGGGCTACACTTACAATATTAAGTCAAATGTCATATTTTGAGATACTGTTTCAAAATGCACATGTAAAGCCTTTGGGTAGAGCAGTTTGAAGTAATAAACAAGAAGAAAGAAAGAAAATTTTGGTGTACATGCGCAAATGCCATGGCGTGGTACCTCGCGTCTACCCACGATGCGTTGCGTTTCCGTTCAACTGTATAACGAACAAGATAGAAGAGAACCACGAGAAAGGTCAACTCCTGGCGGATGTTGTTCTTCCGATTACTCCCATATCTTCACATGGGTTCCCACTCATCCATGAAAATAACAGGACATCTCAAGATGTGTGGTTTTGAGGGTTGCATTTGTTTGTTTGCATATATATTTCATGCCTGCATATTCATTTTCTTCAGTAACTCGTCAAAGAAACAGGATGAGTCTTATACAACGGATGGGAATTTTTGTAACTATTTTAACGTGTAGTATATAGCATTACAAAAATCGAATTTTTGCATTGTACACTGTTTTTGTCATAATACCACTCAACAGTCTAAATGTTTGTGGCAAAATTTCCTAGAGTATCGTAATCCAGTATCAGAGGACGTCTTTCAATGAGTCCTTATGAATGAATTCCTTATGAAAATAATATTCACATTTCGTTCATAAAAATGAAAATTTAATATTGAAGAATGAAATCCTTCTTGAAAGCAGGGATGCATCTTTTATATCGGTACGTCTTACGGCATACACCGGCAAATACGTTAACTACAGTTAATATCGAAAAAAACAACAGCATAAAACAGAAGTTGGATTACTGTTATTACAAGTTTCACATAACTTCACTGGGAATAAGCATTTTGGTGAAGGGTAAGTCTGCATTGCTCGCTTTGTTGACAAGTTGGAGCAGCAGTCTCCTCCTCATCTTGAAGTTGTTCTAATGGCCCCACTAGGATTGTTTTATGCGAGTTGAAGTAATTTTAGTGCACTGGAGGTATGCATTACAGAAGTTCAGTTATGTCTTTTTTACTTTCTCGCTACGGAGTAGAGAGAAAGATATATAAGGCTGCTTGAAAAAACAGCGAATTATCGGCAGAAAAACTTACTGTCGGGTGCTAGTAACGAAAAAGTGGAAAAAAATCTAGTTGCTAAATTTAGGAAAAAATCCTTTAACATGTGGTGTACCCAGAATCCATGTTTTGTGGGTCCTTGATACCGAAAAATCGATCAAAATTATTGCTTTGGAAGTAGTTTACATTTCAAACCCTGAATTAAATGCCGCATGAGCTCCGAGCACGTAGCGTGGAATTGATTGATTGATTGATTTTTTCGTGTTTCCGGGCGCGTCAACTGCTTCGGTCATTAGTCCCGTTAGTGTAGTGCATGTTTTTTTCTCGGGAGATGATGGTGATCTTCTCCGGCTGGATGGCGAGATCCGGCGCCGACCTACCGTCGGCTAGTGGGGTTTCCCCCTAACCAGGACTCTCCCACCAGCGGGGCACCGCCCCAGCCGGGACAAGCTCTAAGCTCCCGACCGGTCTCCCGGAATATGTGGTAGTGCAGTGCATGTTAGTGTAAGTGTGTGTGTAAGGGGAGAGGATAGGACAAGGAAGAGGAAGGACAGATCGCGCGCGGTCCGTGGCCCGTTTGGTAGGGTAGCGTGGAAGCGACCTATACTTCTGACGAGCGAAGTAGCGCGAACAGTACCACAACTTGCGTCAGATAGAAAGTCGTATAGAGCCTCGACGAATGTATATAGAAGTTTAGAAAAGACCCATGGCGGTCGTAGGGAGAGTTGAATGCTTTTTAGGGGCAGGACTCGCCTATTTTTCTGACGAGTCCTGCGTTGCTGTGCCGTTACGTTTTTGTAGTCTCCATTGTGCAATGGCTTCGAGGTATCTAAACGTAAGGGGAACTCGGGAACTGGGAGTGGCCGGCTACTCTGATCGGTAGTTTTCCGTGGTTTCTCCTATCAACACCAGGCGAATGCCGGAGCAGTACTCTAACAAACGCGCCATGGACCGCGCGCGATCTTTCCTTTCTTTTCCTTGCCCTATCCTCACCCTTCGTACACACACAATTACACTAACCTGCATTACACTACCACACACGATGGGAAACCAATCGGGGCCTTAGAACTTGTCCCGGATGGGGCGGCGCCCCGCAAAGGGGAGATACCTGGGTGGGAAAACCCCACTAGTCGACGGTAGGTCGACGCCGGATCTCACCATCCAATGGGGGAAGATCACCGCCACCTCCCTATGAAAAAACACGCACTACACTTACGAGACTAATGACCTCAGTAGTTGACGCGCCCGGAATCACTAACAATCAATCAATCAATCAGTCAATCAATCCAGGTGTAAGGAGCTGCGGGTTCCAGTCCCGTGTAAGGTACAGTTGTTTTCATCGTGGTTGACATTCTCATTCCAACATGAATTACGTCTATGTATCATTTCATTCATGCCCATCTTTCTATCGCTATCATTCTATTCTGACAATCGGTTGGCCACCACTTCATGCAGCTGCGATCAGCTGCTGAGGAAAAGAGAGTATAGGTACTTCTAGGACGTATTCATACTTCACCTTCGCTCAGAAATGAATATAACTAATCAATCCCGTTTGATTTTGCATAAAATGTCATTTAATACTTATTATTAAAGAATAAAACCGTTTAAAATGTATTTGGGGTTGAAAATACCATTTTTTAGAAAGTAAGTGGAATTTTTAATCTCTTCATTGTATTTTTCAGACAATATTTTTTTACAACAATGTTTCTTTTTACGTAACTGTGGTTTCTCGCGTGTGGTTCCTCTTAGTCATTGACACCAAGGGAGGTTTCCTATTCAGACGAATTGTTGACGATGGCTCAACTTTGCGTTGCCTGTTCGCGTGGGGGTCAGCATACGCCAAACGATGCATTATGTACACATTTGATAAGGCTATCAAATGAGGTCTGGTCTTCAATCACGAGTTTGAACTTGACCCTTGCCCAGCGTGATTATCTCGCTGGATAATTGTCTTTCTTTTAAACCATTGTCGCAGGGGCGAAACTCGAGCGTCCGGCACACTGGGCGATTTCATAATCAGAAACCTTTCTCGCTTCTAAAAATGAGATGCCGGGATAGAATACATCGTGGGCCGTCACACAATTACGAACAGCTAGAAGGAATGAAAGCCAAGTATAATAATAATAATAATAATAATAATAATAATAATAATAATAATAATAATAATAATAATAATAATAATAATAATAATAATTTATTATAACAATAAATGTGCTCGGCTTCGTAGATACAATGAAATCACAAAAAGGAGGGCATAAAACGTTGCATTCAAATTCCGTCAAAAATAATTTCTGAGATTGTTGAGCTCTGACTCAAACAAGCAGCGAGTCAATATAAATGAACACGATTTTAAATCACACTAGACAAACATAAGGCCTAAAACCAGTGGATTTGATGAATCCGGATCATGGATAAAAATAATTATCATACAACATGAGAACCTGTCCCAAATGAACTTAAAAGAAATAACAGCTAAAGACTTTGCGAGTACCATACGAAAGACTCAAAATTGGAAATCTCCTGGACCAGAGTGTATCGAAAATTTCTGGTTCAAGTACTTCACTAATGCTCATGAAAACATTGCACGCTGTTTCACCGAGGTGCTGATTAACTCCGATAAAATGCTTATCTGAGTGAAGGGGATACTTTTCTAAACCTCAAAAAGGGAGACGAACTAAACCCAATGAATTATAAACCAATAACATGTTTATCAAACACATATATACTTTTCACCTCTGTTATTAGTGAGAAAATATACCTCCAATGTGCAAATAACGATATTTTTGAAGAAGAACAGAAAGGTTGCATGGGATGCAACCTTTCTGGGAAAGGAGATGAGAAAGAAGCTATGGGATGTAAACATCAACTCATCATTGAATCTTGTCTTAAAGCAAGCTCAGATAAAGAAAAGAAATGTCCACATTTCTTGTATTGATTACAGCCAGGCTTTTGACTCCGTTCCTCACAAATGGCTAAAGAAAATGCCGGAAATTTATGAAATATGTCCAAATGTGAGAAACATTCTTGAACATTTAATGAATATATGGTGTACAAATCTACGATTCCAATGTAATATCTTGGGAAAAGCTGATGTCCGAAAAGGTATATTCCAGGGCAATTCTTTAACAGCACTAATTTTGCCTAGCTCTAAACCCTGTATCAACACTTTTGAACAACACTAAATGTGGCTACAGACCGAATATGAAAAAACACAAACAGACTAACCCATTTACTGTACATGGATGGCCTAAAGCTCTACGTCGAAACACATGATAAATTTGAATCGCTTATAAATGTAGCAAACATTTTCAGCGATGGCATTGAGATGAAGTTCGGTCGCAATAATTGAGGTATAATAAATATTCATAAAAGAACTATAATAAAAAAAATCCGTGATATTAAACAAATACCACATGAAGAAACATATCGCTATTTGGCAAGCCCTCTGAACCATCGACTGGATCACAGTCGTATCAAGGAGGAACTTCGAATAATATATCAAAAGCGACTTACAAAGTTGTTAAACACATACTTGTCGGGGTAATCTGATTTCAACTATCGAAATCTGGGTTGTGCCGGTCCTAACTTACTCCTTTGGTATTGTTAAGGGGAATGAATCCGACCTGGAGGAGTTGGATATCGACGAGAAGACTGTTACGTAAATTCCTCTGTCTTCACCAAACTCCTCAGTAAGAAGATTGTATCTACCTCGAACGATGGGAGAAACAGGGTTAGTTAATATAAAAACTCTTTGTCTGAGACAAGTGGAAAAAATACGACAGGTCCTCTTAAACTCCACCGACATGGACCCAACTCGGAGAGTTCAACGAAAATGAAACCTCCGTCATTCGTTAAAGCGTACGTTGCTCTATACTAGAAAACAATATTTAAAAAAATGAAACCGTTTTTGAGAAGATAATTGTTTACGAATAGCTAATATTTAATGAAAAATTGTACATGACCATATATAAAGATCTATCTTTGAATAACAGAGTTCATTCAGACAAAAATCTAAATCTTCCATACTGTAGTTGTTGCAAAATTGTATATTGTATGCAATATAGTAATTGTTAAAATCGCAATTTTCGAAAATTCAGATAATTGAACGAAAATGGTACCTGCGTCATTATTTTAAGCGTCCTCCTCTCTACCCGAAAAAATAATGTCATAAAAAAATTGACGCTATTTCACGTTATGGTAGCTATTGCTAAGACATGTTAAGTCCTCCCCAAACCAAAATACCTTCTCCAAATTCCTAAGGCTACGAAATTGTCCAGATCAATCAAAGAATGTCAATTTTGGAGAAAATCGTCTGAACTCTTTCGGCGCTAGCTTTGACCGCTCCGGACAGATGGACAGACGGACACACAGACAGACGGACTGACACACAAACGGACAGATAGATGATTTGCTGTCAATTAATTTTTCGGTATGAAGGATTACTTAGGACTACACACTGTGTTAGAAGTAATTTACTACATACACAAACACACGCGCGCGTGCTTTTGCGTATGAATAAAATTTATCTAATTTCCGATATCGAGGCTCAAAACGGAAAAGAGAGATATCGTATGGCTGATGAAAATCCTAGCCCAATGATAAAACGATACTATTATGATAATATAGTGGACATCAGAGACGCTTTCACCCACACTCTCGCAATCTTCGAAAGGTCAAGGCCATGGTTCTTAGAAGATGAGCAAGCACACGTCTGGTCTCGTGTGACCTTGAACATCCGAGGCGTCAGCGATGCAAGTCATTCTATGGGCCGAATTCGTAGTCGACACAGGGAATAAGGAAACTCTTTAGCAATTACTTAAATTAAGATTTTAATTAAAAATCTACATAATCCGTACACTTTCTTTCGCGGTTAAGTGGCCATGTATTTAGCACACTCAATATTTTTCATAATAAGAGCGTCCTTTCGAGATCGTTCGTAATTGTGAATTTCCACTGGATTATCCATCTTTCTGATGTACCTTTCTATAGTACGAAAGTGTTGCGTGTAGACCTCAGAACTCTGACCGGGAGGTCCTAGGTTCGAGTCCTGACGGCGGCAGGATTTTCGACACTAGCTTTTCAGTTATGTCGAATTCAGTCGCTATCTGGGGGAGAATTCTAGCGGCCGGCTGCTCTGATCGGTAGTTTTTCGTGGTTTCTCCGATCAACACAAGGCGAATGCCGGAGCAGTACCCTAACAAACGGGCCACGGACCGCGCGCGATCTGTCCTACCTTCCCCTTGTCCTTTCCTCTACCCTTACACACACTCATACACTAACATGCACTACACTACCACATATTCCGGGAGACCGGTCGGGAGCTTAGAGCTTGTCCCTACTGGGGCGGTGCCCCGCTGGTGGGAGAGACCTGGTTAGGAGGAAACCCCACTAGCCGACGGTAGGTCGGTGCCGGATGTCGCCATCTAGCGTGGGAAGATCACCACCATCTCCTGAGAAAAAACATGCACTACACATACGGGACTAATTACCAAAGCAGTTGACTACCCGAAACACGAAAAAATTAATCAATCAATCAAGACCTCAGAATGTTATGCGAAATCATTATCATAGATTTCTATAGTAGAAGTGAGCGCCACTTAGAACCTAACCCATACAAGAGGATGCCGAATGAGGATCACTTAAGGGAGCAGACGAATGAAGATGAGAATAAAGATTGAAATGAGATGAGATAAAAATTTGAGAATAAAGATTGTTTGTGAATCTTAGAAATCATTCATTATAAGTGCCTATTATAATTTCGTCACTCAGTCACACCGAATGTCACTCGAAATGAATATATTTCTCATTTTAACTTTTTTCATGCTTCCTTTTAATCAGAAGCATCTCCTTGAGGTAGACTGGGTAAGCACCGCCTACCCTGATGAATATGTCCTCGTTTAATATATTTCATGACAATAAATAAAACGAAATGACTCTTACAACTTTAATATGGGGCAAGTATTAGCCGTCTGGAAATGTAAAATGAAACTTTCTTTACAGTGATACGAGTCCTATTTCCGTTTCAAGCGTTCTCTAACTGCCCATGCGCCATGCGATCTAGCTCGTCTCTTCCCGCAGAGACATGCGCCCTCTTGCACCTCCCAGGGCGCAAGCGAGGCACGCCCGGACGTTTTTCACTCCATATTCTGAGAAAAGGCTCTTTAGTGAGCGTAGAACAGTTGCATGCTGCAGATCCGGTGACCGAGATCGCCAAGGGTCGCGGGTTCGAGTCCCTCCTCGGGCATGGTTGTATTTACGTTCGTCCTTTCACCCATTATCATCATTTCGTTTTGTTTTTTTTAATTGCTGCATCGTTGACGCAACCCGTCTCTTTACCCCTTGTTGGGCGTTGAGCACGTTCTCTGGAGTGATCCTCCATTACTGAGTAATTACTATAAGTACTGTTACTGATTAATTACTATATTTGTCAAGTCTCGTCACGTCGCAGTCAATCAGTGCCTTTTATCCCTTCGGCCAGGGGTTCAACGCCGTTAGATTCTGGGTTCCTATCCGGTCACCCAACCAGGAACCCGCGAGTCTCGATTTCGCTTAATCTGCGTGACTTCATGGACCGTAATAAACGAATTCGGCTAGCGGCGCAGGCGAATCTTCATAGTTACCATGCTGTTAACTACAATAGTGGTCGCTAATGACCTAGATGTTGATACAAACTTAAATTTAAAGAAAACTGTAGCATGTTGTGTCCGTATGGCACATGCGCATTTTCGTAGTGTATTACAGTCGCTTGAAAGCCCCCTAGCGCATGTGTTTACTGTTTGGTTGACGAGTTAACAAGTGTCAAAAGTAATTATTATTTAGGAAGTGTTTTTTTTCATTTTAAATTAGTATGCTTCGGATTATTAGTGTTACTTGATTTTTTATATTCAAATCGGATCTGGCCATCAGCTTTTTTATATTCAAATCTAATCTGGCCATCAGCTATTTTATATTTAAATCCGACCTGGATGACTGAGGTGTTTAAGAACGTGTGCAGACCTAGCGCTTCGGTCTGAAGAGTTGCGGATGCGAGTCCCGCCTTGGGCATGGTTGTGTCTTGCCTCTCATATGTGTTGTCGCGCTCTGGTGACCCCAGGTCAGAGGAACCTCCAAGTGTGTTCGTGTTTAGAGGTTGGCCGAATATACGGCTCACCGGGATGTAAAGAATAATCGGCTGTCGGCGGGACAAAAGCCCTAGAAAAAAATCTAATTTTACGTTAATATTATGACAGATACAGTGCATGAACTACTACGTACACCGTTTTCTCGTCTTAACAATGGAGGAAAGAGAAGAATTTTTGACAATGGTCGACCTACTCCTATGCGTAGTTTGTACATCTTGCTGACGAAAAAAATGCAAAATAATGTAATCCTTCGTATTTTACTTTAAATAGATAATAAATTATAAGAAAGTTGGAAAATTGCACTAACAATATTGCTTTTTATACGAGGTTGCGTAAAGGAACCCGCGTGTTCCTTGTGGAAATGAATCTTTCGGAAAAATCCTCTGTAGTGTTATCGGTTTTATTCTGATCAGAAGTCTCAATGGATACCACTTATCAAATCCTCATCCGGGTACCGTAGAGCCTCAAACCGGCCGATATCTGGTACAAAATATAGTAAACTCTAATGTCATTTTATCGTCATACAAAACTCAGTGATGAGATTGTGTCTTCATAGTGGGCATAGATTGCATAACTGTGGTTTTGAATGTGTATTACATGTTACTAATCGCAATTAACACTTATTAAAGCTTTCCACTTCTTTAGTTTAGTCAAGAACCGGTTGATTATCAAATTAGGCAATCTTGAATATATCTGATAATGAACATGCATCTGAGCATTCCATAATGAACGATCCATTCCATCTATGAACATCCATTTATCCCGATTAATGATGATTAATTATGATTTGTATCCATCAGAAATACAACTATGATCGTCGCACCCAGGATCATGGGAAAAAAACGGAATGAATCATCTCTATGCCAGTGTTTGTAAATTGACAAAAAACATTCCTACCGGAGATACAATTGTAAGCAACATGTAAAGATTATCGTGACGTATATTGCATATTCCTCAAACACTAAAGATGTATGCGACGTATGGAGAAGTAGTACAGTCTGCGCACGTTTCCTTGAGCTCCAGATACTCTTTCACCCCTTTTAACCATAAATGGGTGAGTGGTGAATAAAAGTACGAACAATGCGAACCGGTAGCGGTAGCTCAGTGCATCAACTGATGTCACTGCAGCGCCTCTGACCGGGAGGTCCTAGGTTCGAGTCCTGCGGAGGTGGGGTTTTCGACACTAGCTTTTCAGCTAGATCGAATTCAGTCGCTGTCTGGAGGAGAATTCTAGCGGCCGGCTGCTCTAATTGGTAGTTTTCCGTGGTTTCTCCAATCAACACCAGGTGAATGCCGGAGCTGTAACCTACCAAACGGACCGCGCGCGATCTTTCCTTCCTCTTCCTTGTCATATCCTCTCCCCTTACACACACACTTACACTAACATGCACTACACTACCACATATTCCGGGAGACCGGTCGGGAGCTTAGAGCTTGTCCCGGCTGGGGCGGTGCCCCGCGGGTGGGAGAGTCCTGGTTAGGGGGAAACCCCACTAGCCGACGGTAGGTCGGCGCCGGATCTCGCCATCCAGCGGGGGAAGATCACTGCCATCTCCCGAGAAAAAAACATGCACTACACTAACGGAACTAATGACCGAAGCAGTTGACGCGCCCGGAAACACAAAAAAATCAATGCGAGTTCATCAACGTTTGAGACCTTGACCTCTTCGCTTAGAAAACTTATACGTTTCGGTTAATAAACTACAGATTTGATTATTTAGTATTGCTAAAAGAATAGTAACCCATAACTCTGGCTCTACTCCTACCACAACTAGCAAAAGAAGTGGTTTAGCTCAAAAAATACATTCTGTTTTTGACTCGCGGGGCTATGGATTGCGAATACGCCCCAAGGCCAGAGGCAGCGGGGGTGGCGGAAATTCTGGCGGACAGATGGCAAGATCTCATTTGACACTGACGCAAAAGCCTTGAGTTGTTTGGGACACTTGTGAAGAGATTTATTATCTTTCTTAATCACAGAAGTGTCTTACCTCATAGAACGAGTTTTATTGACACAGTGATGAGTGTTATACAAAAGATGAGAGATAAAGGAAATATTTCTTTGAGTCTTTCACGAATGAGATTTCACATATGTTCTTTAACGTCTAACACAGTGTCCTTGAATTATGTTTTGATATACCTATCACAAAGGAAAATTTTAGGTCAAATGATCACATACTAATGGAGAATTCACTTTCGTATAATTGACCCAATGAAAACCTAGGAATGGCGAAAAAGCGAGAAAGTGTAATACGTTGCTAATATCCTCCGCGTCAATATCAGAAGAATTTGCTAGGTACCTTAATTTATTGTATTCCTTATGTTTTATTTCTGGACTGTCCATTGATCCTCTCCCCGTGCCTAATGGCATCTTCCACCTGTTACAATCCGCTGGTGCCGCCCTCCGATTAAAAGTGAATAACTTTCCGACTACCTCGCCGAGTGTATTTTACGGTTTGGATATGGAATATTTTCAATACACCTGCAATGCCCTACAGAGGTGACAAAATGATTTATTATTTTATTATTTTTTGTTGAACTTTTGAAATGGGAAAATACGTTACTATTGCAAGTTAAACGGACTGTTTTACAGAGTGAGAGATGTTTTGTGTTTTGAGAGATTCGAAAACATTACTTGCTGGAACCAATGACTGAGATGTTTTGCCGCCACCTCGTTGCCTTAAAATGTGAGATGTTTGAAAGGCTAGTTCGAGTCTCTTGTTTGCGAATGATAGTATCCCCCTTCGTCATATGTAAAATGGATGGAAATGAACAGTTCGTTAAAACATAATCATTTTGAACATGAATCTGCAAGGGAAACTAACAATCCAGGAATTTACTTTACAAATATAATAATAATAATAATAATAATAATAATAATAGTAATAATAATAATAGTAATAATAATAATAGTAATAATAATAATAGTAATAATAATAATAATAATAATTAATAAATTTTCCAGTTAAACAACCTGTTTATTCGAAGTAGAGATATTTCGTATGCATTCCTGGATTTCACTTGTAACGATTCTGGAGAAACTAATCCTGCTGTTCCTCTTTTCTCCGAGTGCTGGCAAGATTCACTTCCTACCAGATTCCATCATTTCAGACATTCCTTAACCATATAACAACTCTCATTTGATTCAAAAATTTCAAAATAGCAACGTGTCTGATCTTAATTAGATTTTATTTCAACTCTAACCTGGAAACGTTTCGAAATTACTTTCTGAACTACTAGTACTGAAAGTACAATTAGAAACAAAATACGTGCCAACACTCGTACGAAAAATACGTAGTGTCGTCATCGTCATTGGTCGTGATCGTCATTGTTCGTGATCGTCATTGTTCGTTGACCGTGATTGTCGTTGATCGTCATTGATTGTGATCAATTAAATTTGTATATCCTACGGACAAATTGTTATCTCGAATAAAATATGGTACATCTCACGCAAAATTGCTCTTGTATCACACAACCGGATTCCTGGACTCGGCCAATCGACCTCGTCTTGGAACTCTTCCATTGCGTGATGTAAATTACTATTCTTTTTATGCTAACAATTTAAAACTACACTTCAAAAAATTTTACGAGGAGAGTAAGCAGTAACTGAAAGTCTTCTCTTCCCCTTAAAATAATTATTAAATCCGCCTCTAGCACGCACTAGGACAAAAAAATACCTTAGTAAAATAGAACCTACAACCATTTCAACCAAATAGGTGATATTTCCATGGACATTGCAAGTGAAATGTCGAACACATTAGGAATAAATATTTGTATCCTTATTTTTCTTAAAATATATTGTGTGGTTTTGAAGAGTTGGAAAAGTATTTGATTTGATTTACAATTAATTTGATTTAAATTTCTAAAATTATTATTGTCATTCGTTTCTTTACAATCGTGTACAGATCTCTTGGGTATCATGGTTGCGGTCTGTGCTGTGGATGTTGTGGATGACGTGTTTCCTGGAACTGGCGCAGGTGCCGTAGGTGGAGCCGGATACCGTGGCACTCGGCGTTTGAGTACCGTGAATATCCAGGATGTCTTTGGCATAAAGGATGTCGTTGGTATTCTGGATGGCGTAGTTGTTGGGCGTGTCACGGATGGCGCAAGTGTCGAGAGAACTGTAGATGGCGGAAGACTCGAAGTATTACAGGCCTTGCTAGACTTGGCATGCGTACGATAAGTGTCATTTTACGTTCTACGTGAGCTAGTAACGGAAAAATCTTTATTAAAATAGGCAATCTGCAATTAAAGTGAATACTGGAAGCTAGTGGCAATGAACACTTACAATTCAAGACTTGCTGGTTTGAACCTGCACTGACACAATGTATTTATTGCAGAAATTTCACCGATTCCAGGTACCATGTTTAAATGCGATATTCATTGTTATTCAGCAATGTAATATACAGTTGCTTTATCCTTGAATTCCTTATGTGACACTTATAGACATTTGAGATCCCTATACGTATGTTTTATTCGAAAAAAGGTTTTGAGTTAATGATATTTCAGTATGGTAATCGATTTTGGAACATAGCGTTTAGAATAGCAACATTAAGTATAAAATAGCAATGATGGTTATTGCAAAAATCGGATAACCATAAATCTGGGCTCCTGTATAATATAAATTATTTTGCATTGAAACACAATCAACAGATTTGTTATAGTAGTCCGGCCTTAAAAATAAATAAACACGCCACACCTGTCGTGTGTAGCATAATGAGAGCTGAAAAGAATGTTGCCTTCCACTACCAGGCACAAGGGACAGACGTCCGCACACACCGCCCACGCCCTCACCCTCACTCCGCCCTCGCCCTCGCCCCCGCCCTCGCCCCCGCCCTCGCCCCCGCCCTCCCCCCGCCCTCGCCCCCGCCCTCGCCCCCCGCCATCTCGCTCTCCGCTCTCCCTCCCGCTCTCGCTCTCCCTCCCGCTCTCGCTCTCCCTCCGCTCTCGCTCCCTCCGCTCTCGCTCTCCCTCCGCTCTGCTCTCCCTCCCGCTCTCGCTCTCCCCCCGCTCTCGCTCTCCCTCCCTCTCGCTCTCCCTCCCGCTCTCGCTCTCCCTCCCGCTCTTCCCGCTCTCCCTCCGCCCGCCCCGCCCTCGGTCCCCGCCCTCGGTCCCCGCCCTCGGTCCCCGCCCTCGGTCCCCGCCCTCGTCCCACCTCCGCTCTCTCCCCGCCGCCTAATTGCTCCTACAGACGCTGACGCGCGCGGAGAGGTGCGCCAGTGCGTCAATGGCCATCGGAAATTTCGACGCCGTCTGCACGCGCGCGCCTCCATCAATCAACGGAAGGCATCGCCGTGCCCACGCCCCTCTTCACAGCGTGACTAGCAAATCGGCCCGGCGATAAAACTTGCTGCTCTTGATATGATGTTCAGCTGAAGATGCGTGGAAAACTACTCACATTTTTGACTCTCAACTCGCCGGCTTCCGGAAAAAAATCCACTCGAAAGAAACTATGCACAAGAGGTTTCCTTTTCGATGAGGTGGCATATCTAATGAACTGGAAGATAAAAGCCGGATTTAACAGGTTCATGAAGGCGTGGCTGTTTCCTTTGTTTATTTTTCGCTTCTTTCGATTAAAGGGGGTAACGAATGATGGAAATCTTTTTAGACATGTACTAATTTAGTTTCTTATGAGTTTTAAGAAATCAAACGAAACAAAAATGTGTTTAAATGTTTTCAATAATTGCGTGATTGGGAAGTCTCATCTCTTAAATTGATTAAAAATGAATCTCTAGGGTTAATATACCCATCACAAAATACTTACATTTACTATAGCTAATTAGGTTATTAAAAATCCCCAACTGATTTATCGATATCAAATGACGTACGAATGCTTATCTGGTGATGGGTTACGTTTCTAAATTATATCTTTACAATCCACTTGGATGTAATTTCTTCCCGGTTTTTTAGTCAGGTTGACTTGTCCCAACGCGGGAGAGATCGTTCACTTGTTCGTAATTTTTATGTTAAAATACGCAAGGAAGCTTCACTTAAAGATAGATAACAATCCTAATTCAAACAAAATTAATTCGCAAATTCTTTACTGTTACCTCTGGTTCTTTTTCTTGCGTTAGTCAATGTAGTTAAACTATCATTTAAAAGTTAAAACTAATTGAAAGAATCATTTTTAATTACCTAATTATTATTCATTGTGTTGCCAATACAAATGTCTTACAGCAATACCTGGAAATATGTAAATGAATTAGATGGTAGGACATAATGAAAACGTGATACGATATGAATGATGACACAATTCTGGAAAGATAGGGGAAATGGTCCTTTAAGAAAACTGTATCCATCCCGCTTTGCACACAAGAAATTCAACGCGGATTCCCTACCAGTAACTTGGTCCAAAAAACGATGGACTGACGAGCTACTATGGTCCTGGAGATGGTTCCGGGAAAGAAACGTGGGGTAATTGACCCAGTCGGAGCGCGCCCTACAAGCACCGAAAGTGTAAAAAACACAAATAGGAATTTGCATTATGGTATTCCTACATAAGACTAATAAATGAAGCTGATCTACGTAACATAAAATCGAAGACAATTAGTGCTGGTAAATCGGGATATAATTTCCCGTAATATTTGTAACGGTTATGTTATTTTATAATACTACGTGAATCCCCAAAAGTTTTTCCAAACGACAAAAATATTTGCTTGGGCTGGGATTTGAACCACCATACGCATAAATTCCGCGAGCAACCGATTATACACTAGACCTCCCGACTGTTTGCATACAAACAAGCCTCTCGACGCGTCAAGAACAATGTTGAACTTTCTCAATTACCGAAATATGAGAGGTTTTAATGAAAATTGGAGCTATAGCATATTATTAAGTGAGCATTTCACTACAAGGGAAATAATGTTCAATACAAGAAAGGAAGAAATGTCAGTGTTTCATTTAAAATTACGCGAAACTACTCATATTTGAAGAACTTTTATTTATCTTCAAAAATGTAGTTGTAGGAGTACGTTCAAATAGGTGTTAATAAAAATTTTTGAAGTTTTCG
The DNA here is from genome assembly GCA_011170035.1 of Teleogryllus occipitalis. Classification (NCBI taxonomy): domain Eukaryota; kingdom Metazoa; phylum Arthropoda; class Insecta; order Orthoptera; family Gryllidae; genus Teleogryllus; species Teleogryllus occipitalis. The sequence continues at coordinate 25,440 of BLKR01004599.1, read as the reverse complement.
AATATTTTGAAGTTTTAATGCAAATCGGAGGAAAGTTAGTTTTAAACATATTTTGCTCTATTCCAGCAAAAAAAATCGAAGAAAAATTTGACCATTTTTGAGAAAATTTCGAATATGTTGAAAATGTGAAGTACCCCAAAAATGAAAATAAAAAATTCAAATTGTAGGGTCTGTGTCATCAATCTGATAGTTCTGGGAATATCAATTTTGGTTAGATTTCTGTTTACGATTTAAGCGTTAGTGTTGTTCACAAACAGTTCAGCAGACTCAGAATAAGAAGAAAAAACTTTTTTGTTATAAGGTCTCCCAACAACAATGCGTATTTGAGAAAGTAATTTACAACATATTTTAACACACCCACCTACTACCTTCCACACGTTGTGTGGGCATGATAGAATGAATACTCGTGAAGCGAGCTTAAAATTCTCAGGAAGCAGGATCTTTTGGGTATGAGAAAGGTGTGAACCCTTGACACAATGAATCAGATGAAATACGAATAAAATGAGCATATATTCAATGCAAACAATAACAGTGACGCAATTATATAACAGAATAATGCACTTTAAATTGTTGGTCGCCGACCTGGATGGCCGAGGTGGCTAAGAGCGAGTACCGACTCAGCGCTTCGGTCCGAAGGGTCGCGGGTTCGAGTCCCGCCTTGGGCATGGCTGTTTGTCCCTTGACTTTGTATGTGTTGTTGCGGAGAGCCTCGCGTTCTGCTGACCCCAGATCAGAGGAGCCCGCAAGTGTGTTGGTGTCTAGTGTATGGTCGAATATGCGTCCCATCGGGGCGTAAAGGGTAACCGGCTGTTGGCTGGACAAAAGCCCTAAGAAAAAAAAAAGGAGTTGGTCACTGAAAAAAAAAAACAGAAAACAAGGCAAAACAAAAAAAAAAAATTGGCGTCACCTCGACTGCCTGAACACACTTTCACCAATTACAATTTACCATTTGCTCATTCCTTTTCTGAATTTTCATCTACCAAATTATTTTACTACTTTATTATTTACTCTAGTTTTTTTTCGTGCACGGCTTTTAAAATGAATTTTACCTTGTTTTAAGGAATCCCGTTCACAGGTGCTAGCCTTGGGCTTCGCATTCACTATAACACTGAATGTTAAAGAGAAAAAAGAAACAATAAAACGTAACATACAAGTTACTTAAATCTGACCCCTATACATATCACATAACTATTACTTTTAACACAATACAATAAACTATAACTTTTAACACAATACAATAAACTATAACTTTTCCAGATAACATCGACTGTACAACGTGTGAAAATCATGAATTATTTAAGTAAAATTGTACAAGGTATGGCCTCTTTGAATGAATGTAATGACACGTGCGGTAAATGAACTTGAAACTGCCTCTCACATCGTTCGGAATACTTCTCCCACCTATTCTGGACTTTTCACTCACTTTGAACACGAATTGTCGTGTATTTACGGCTATTCTCTTTCCCCAACTGATCGCCGCATAAAAGTTATCAGTTCCTTTACCTCAAAAGCTCCGCATCGCTCGCCTGTAGGTAACCTTGGGGATTTTCTGCCGCTCGCCACGCGTTGCCACTCTTCTTCGTTTGCTGTCCCACGACGTTAGGAGTTTCCTACCCTCGAACTCTGGACTCCGCCAAGCCTCCAATTTCCACACTCTTCTCTCGTTCTCCGGACTCGTACGATTCTTGTTCCAGTCCAAATCTTTCTCACCTACGCTTCGCTCTTCCTGGGGTCGTCCTTCTTCCGCCGCGCCTCGTACAAGCTTGTTCGCGCTTCCAGCCTCGAATAATTAATGTTGCTGAAGTTATGTTTTAAATGATCGGCCTACCTACCACACTTTGGGCATGTGTGGTCTCAGCGTGCAATATGAGATTACTGGATTTAGTTAATGTCCTTCTGCGCGAATTTTACAAATTTGAAATTATTTCGAAGTCAAACAGTAACTTCACGTGCTCTCTTAAATATTGTGAATGCGAAGAATGTTTGTGCACTCCACTTCTTAATTACCTCACTTTGGTTGATACACTTCTCAAGCTAACTTTTAACTACCAAGTTAAAATAAACTCCTATACTATCATGTTACAATCGCCGTCGCTGCTGCAATCACAGAGAGCTCAGTCTAGTCGCCGTCGCTGCTGGAATCATAAGAGCTCAGTCTAGTCGCCGTCGCTGCTGCAGTCATAGTGGGTTCCTCCGAGACGCGCCGCGATACTTACGGTACTCGCGCTTGGGGAAATTTTGGAGGGGTGAATATTCTCCTCCTTTTGTGACCTCCCGGAAAAACATTATTCACTAGTTCGGGCGTCATAGTTCGAAAAGCTGTAGGCAGACGGCGCGTTTACCAGCCATCGCTCCGCCGCGTACCCTACTCCTCTCTTCTTCGTGGGCTTCTTTTCGTAGCTGATGGTGGCGTTATGGGGTTGCCTAATCCCGTGTCGTCACAATATAGAAAGGAGAAATATCTACTTACTCTTTATCAAGGACCCTCTCTACAATTATGTACACTGTAAACTTATGTATTCTGTAAAATTATGGACACTTACTCCAGCAGCATTGAAAACGTGTTTTTCTAAGAAGTCGATATGAGCCAGTAAAAATGGGTATGTGGCAAGCGCGGAACGTGCGTATGTGGGTGCGCGTGGGTGGGCGTGCGTGGGTGCGCGTGGGTGGACGTGCGTGGGTGGGCGTGGGTGGGTGGGCGTGCGTGGGTGCGCGTGGGTGGGCGTGCGTAGGTGCGCATGGGCGGGCGTGGGTGGGCGGGCGTGGGTGGGCGGGCGTGGGCGGGCGTGGGCTTGCGTGGGCTCACACGTGGGCTTGCGTGTGCGTACGCAAGTGGTGACGGAGCTGTCTGGGCGTGGGACGTGGGAACATGCTACCTCTCACGCCAACGACTCCTGCTATCTTCTTGAATCTAATACAGCACGACTCCCCAGTCACTTCACCAAACATCACTTAAACTATACATGGATTTTGGCTAACTACCATTCTGAAATATCAGCAACTCAAGAATTTGTTTTTCATTATCAAGGATCCACACAATTTATCTTTCTGTCAAATTGCGCACACTGATTCCGGTAGCATTTGAAACGTATTTTGCGTAGAAGTAGATATGAGAAACTAAAAATTGATATGTTGAAATCACGGAGCGTGGCTCTGTGGGAATGTTTATGTGTATGCAAGTGGTGACGGTGCTGTGTCTGGGTGAGGGACTGTGGCGACGTCATACATGTGACGCCGACCACTCCTGCAATCTTCTTAGATCACGGATTCCCAGTCTGTACGTCATCGAGTTCCTTTTAAAACGTGCAGGGATTTTCGCCAAAGTTCCTGTACATTTTAAATGGAAAACTTGAGTTACGGGTATACAATTTTGAAGTATCAGTAAATCTGAATTTTTTCATTAACGACGACTCACAAAACTGTTTTTTTCTCTCAAATTATGGACACATTCCATCAGCAATTGAAAGTGCCTTTCTACGAAGTTGATTCGAGAAAGTAAATATGGATACAGATTTTATTAAGGAGAAAATCCCAATCTTTAATATTTTAGTTGTCGGAAGACGCCGACATTTTTTTAAACTTTTGCAATTTTCGAAAACCCGGGGGTGTCAATGAACATGAAACAGTGTCCATTCACTTAAATGTCCTTCACACTGTCCAATAACAAAGTTTAATGAAAACGTTGGAGCTATTTTTTTGAAAAATTTGAAAATGTTCCAGGAGCTTCTTGTAGAGTACTCCCCAAATTGAAATTTTAGTTTCAAGTTCAAGGGGCATCAAGACATCAGCGAGATGAATTGGAGAATATCAGTTTTGGAGAAAATCGGATCAACGATTTATCCGCTATCGATTTTCACAGATGGGCAGATGTACGAGCTGGCGTTTTATCGTCATTCGATTTTTCGGTGTCAATGACGTACAAAAAATGGATTCTGGCTACACAAAGTGTTAGAGGATTTTTTCTAAATTAACTACTATGTTTATCTACTTTTTCGTTGCTACAGACATGTAATATAAGTTTTTCTGCTGAAAATCGTCGTTTTCTCGCGCAGCATTACATCGCTTTGTCTCTACTGCGTAAGCCCATCTCGATCAGGTTTTTCGTCCAGTTTCCCTGATCCATTGAGCAAATGCTGAGATGGTCCCTTGTTTTGCTTCTGGACATAAATGTAACTTCATTATCTGTGCACGTCTTCTAGAATTCATCGGGAAATATAGTTATTCAAATTATCCATGTTGCGGCAGGAAGTATTATTCCTTGACGAAAGACATCATGGATAAGAGCCAAAAATTTATTGCTTTTTTATCCTTGAAAATAGATTTTATTACACGAGAGCTTTTTTTTAATTTTCAAAATTAATGTAGTATATGACTTAGTGTAGAGATCACAGAATTTTGAAAATGTGCACAGAATTCACTTCTCCCCACAGCACGTCATACGCAGTTTGAACTGTTTTTTGGCGAAAATAAATAAATAACTAAATAAATAAAGCGGTAGCGAGAGAGTAAACAGTGAAAGGCGATACGTGCCTAAGTGGGCGTGCGGGCGTGTGGGCGTGCGCAGGTGGTGACGGCGCTGTGCCTGGGCGTGGGGCTGTGGCAAGTGGCCCTGGGGCTGCTGCGTCTGGGCGGCATCAGCGTCTTCATGAGCGACACCCTCGTCAGCGGCTTCACCACCGCCGCCGCCGTGCACGTCATGTCGTCGCAGGTGAAGAACCTGCTGGGGCTGCGCGGCCTGCCGCAGCGCAACGGCGTGCTCAAGATCGTCTACGTGAGTACACACACCACTGTTCCTTCTCATCAGTTCTAAGTTTCTTCTCCAGTTTCTTGTTTTTCTTCTCCCCTGTCTCCTTTGTATTCTTCTCCCTTTTCGTATATTTTCCACGTCCGGCTTCATCTCCTTCCCCTTCGTGATGTTTTGTATGATCTTCGCCTCCTTCCCTTCTACTTTCTTTTCCAACTTCTTGTCCTTATTTTTTTTCTTCTACGCCTCCTTATCCTCCCTCATTTTCCTCATATTCTCTGTCTTTTCTTCTTGCTCTTCATCATCATGACTTCCTTCTCCTGATACATTTTTTATTCGTCTTCTCTTCTCTTTCTTCTTCTTCTTCTTCTTCACCATCCTCCGATTATTTCCATTTCTGATTTGAGATGTACCAATTTTTCTATCTTTAAATCTTTAGACTTTGTATGACACTATCTTTCCAACTCATGTTAGGTCTTCCTTTCATTCTTGTTTGTATTACAGACCAAGACTAAACATTCTTTGTCAACTTAGAGACTTACATCCGATAAAACAGTTCAATCCAATTCAAATTTTATCTTAAAATTCTGGGGTGGTAAAGTGTTTATGTTTGTCTTCTGATTCACATTCCGCAATTTCGAATGTCTGTTTTATGGTTGTTTTTCTAATTCGGATATTAAGAATTCGGAACTTTTCCTGAGATCAGAGATAGTCATTATGTTTGAACATCCTTTCAATCGAGATTTTGACCTTCCAGATAACGTTCGGAATCCACATAAGAATATTACACACTTTCGAAGTTTATGCGAAAAATTATGCTTCACCTGCGGCTCTTACATGGCCTTTTTGCCGTGTAATTAAATATTAAACAACGAGAATTTCATTCGTAGTTAAAAAAGTTTTGAATTTTATGCAACTTATATGCTCTGGGTTAAGACAATTATAACAAGCACTTCAAAGATTTCGATTCGAAAAGATACTTGAAAAAAGACATTAAGCATCATGATCGCTCGAAATCTTGTAAATTTTAAACCTCGATGTACATTCGATTTTGCTCCGATATCCATACATTTATTAAGCAATATTCCTACACCAATTAACATGATTATGTATGATTAATTTATTTTAATATTCACTTCTTTAATTTTCGATTGTTATCTCCGTAATAATGGACATTACATAGTTTTTTGCAGTATAGGACGTGTATATCTGATGACTTAAATCTTATGACTAATCTTAGGAGTACAGAGAGGATTTTATCCTCCAAACAATCTTGAAATATACTTTTAAAAATATGTATTTATGATCTAAAAAATCTGAAATATGCACTTTAATATTCAATTAAAATTTACAATATTTCATTTCCTCTATAAACCTCTTATGATAAAATTCAGGAGAAGCATGCTTGGAATGAAAAGATATATTATTGTGCAAACGTAATATAAATCTTCCCTACTTCGCGAGAGTAATAATTGAAGTAAATATTCACCTTACTTTACACCTACATTGTATGTTTTGTTGTATTTCGTCTGACTGGTTTAAAAAATATGTTATCAAGAAATATCCTGCATTTGCAAAAGTGTTTTATCATCTATAGAAAAGAAGAAAAAAACGTGAACTACGACAACTTCAGTCAATGAACACTCACAAATAAATGGATTCTATGAAAAGACGTTCTATAGACAAGTCTCTGTTTTAATGAAATATGCAAAATATACGCCTAAAATTAAACGAATATGCACCAACAGGAAAAATCGGCCAAATATGCACCAATATGCACTGACATTTTAATCTATACAGCATAGTATTCTAACAAAATGTCAAGAAATTTCATTTAGATATGCACTGAAGCAACGGATAAAAATATGCGAAATCATAGAAATGCGCTCCCTCGTTAGGAGTATCTGCACCGTGTAGTGGTGTGGAGATGAGTGGCGACGGTGTGGATAAAGATGTATGAAAATAGATGTTTGTTCTACTTAGGGTTTGATACGCAGTGGTAGATTTATTAATGAATGAATGACGATGTTTGGGTCATTTAGGACTGTATTCGGTTAATACTGACATTAGTCCCAGAGCTCCGGTTAAATTAAGATAATTGTTCGGGTATGACGCTTGTGTATTTAGAACAAGTATTTTGATATAAAAATGCATTGGAAATAATCCATGTGAAGGATGTTTTATGTGAAACCCTAAAGGCTGGAACCTCGTCGCCAAATCGGAAACATAGCAAAGCGTCATCTGGGGGTGTATATTGAGATTACGTCGGATGGTACAAATGTAAATTTGCAACTGACTCAGTGGAAATAGGAAGAACCTTGTCTCTCGCCAGGTTTAGAAATTTCCTACCTGCAGTCTGATCCCTGTTTATCACATATCTGATATTTTTCGTCACCGCAACTTTCTTTATCTACTCAAGCCACCTCGTGTTGGCTAATGTCAACTTCATTCGGGTGAAGGCCGAAGTATGCTCCGAAGTTATTTCTGCTTTATCTACCCATTTTAGACGTGTGAACAATATCCAACTAATTCGGGAAGTAGCTGCTGCCGAAACTAACTACTAATTAGTCCGAATTATCGCATAGCACTAATTCGGACTATTTGTTTGTCAATGGCACATTTAATATTTTTGTGAAAAATAAACTCGAAAATAACAAGAAGTAAACCATTGTTCAGTATGAATTAAACAATGTCTAAGCTCCAAACACTTCTTGTTAAAACTGTAGCTGTTATTTCTCTCGTTGACCCGAGACGCGAGAGTGCAGCTGGCTTATTATCGAAGGCGGCTCTGCCACCCCAAACAACCCCTAAATCTCACAGCTCTGTGACCCAAAACAACCCCTAAATCTCCCAGCTCTGCGACCCAAAACACCCCCTAAATCTCACAGCTCCGCGACCCAAAACAATCCCTAAATCTCACAGCCCTGCGACCCAAACAATCCCTAAATCTCACAGCCCTGCGACCCCAACAACCCCTAAATCTCACAGCTCTGCGACCCAAAACAAACCCTAAATCTCACAGCTCTGCGACCCAAAACAAACTCTAAATCTCACTGCTCTGCGACCCAAAACAATCCCTAAATCTTACAGCTCTGCGACCCCTGCGCCGACGCAGTGTGAGCCGGCATGCGGCTTCCGCGCCTTCCCGCCCCCCAAGGCCGCCAAACCGCCTGTGGCCGGCGCAGCCTGCTTGGGCCGAGATAAGCTCCGCCGTGCGCGGTGGGAGAAACAGCTGATGGGACTCATTGACGCTACGAGTTTTTCGTTGTTGCAATTTGTCTATCATAATGTTCTATTATCTGTCCAATCCGATTATCTAATGGTTTATTATTGATTATCGATCCAATTGTTGATTCGCATTCGGATAGTTCAGAAATAGCCAATACGACTTGTAAAATCCCTGCTAATGAAATGTATACTAATGTCTAGTGCTGACTAGTAGTGAAATGTTTTAGCTTCTCAACACTAAATGTAGTTTTTCTCCCATAACATAGAATTTAGTTCTCTACATTGATGCTAAATAAAGAATCTAATGGCGTTCCAAGAGAGCAGGGATGTGTTGATGGGTCATTATCAAAGGGGTTCCTACCGCTACTTGTAGATGCCGTCTAATCAACGATGTTCTTAAATGAAGTTATTATGAATAAATTTAGTTTTAAAACTGTTATTCATGCAGCTATTTGTATTGTTCAAATGTATAATGTACTAGCACGGGTTGTACACAAGCGCATGTGTTAGTGTATGTAGTTGCGAGTCCACGAAGCTTTGTAAGACGAAAAGTCCAAGATTCGAGATTCGACAGAGAAAGATTGTTTGGTATCATGTGTGAAATGTGTCGAACAGGAATGAAAGATCTGCCCATCGACCGGATTTAGTGAAGTGTTAGTGTAATTGCTTTTACAAGTGCTGTTCTGGCACGCTACTTAAATATATCGGAGGAAACACGAGAACTGATTTGAGACGAACTCTAGAATTGAAGCGTTTTCTTTGACAAGGGTTTATATTTCAAATACGTACCATGTTTGTATAAAACAAAGAAAATTCTTAGTGAACGAGCTGCTCGAGATAGACCCATAACTATATCTCTGATAAATCCATTGGTGCTAATATTGCTTTTCGTGGCCTTTAGAATGTTCTGAAATTTGTTGAGCTGGGCACCTGAATAAGCTGAGATTTTGACGTATTAACTCTTTTGATGCGAAACGCTTCAGTTTTTATGCAGGCCGTTGCAGATCTCGACCCGGTTTCTTTGCTCTACGAAATTTCAGTTGAGAACTCGCAAATATATTCACTAACAATGAATGAACCTACATTTGGATTGAAATAAGGGATGTTTGAAATAAAGTAATGGTGCTAAAACAGCACATACTTTTTCGTCCGTATTTTCACGCAAAATTGCGCGAAGAGTACTCAAATTTTCGAAAACTTGTAAATAACCTTATTTCAAAATTTATCTTTATGTAACATATTTCACTAAGGAAAAAATATCCATCTTCATAATTGTAGTTGTAGGAAGATACCGAAAAAAATGAATATCTTCCATTTTCCAAAAATAAGGGTTTTCATCGAACTTGAGACCTGTACTATTCTCTTAAACGTCCTTCACACTATCTAACAACAAAAAATTATCAAAAAAAGATAGAACCATTTTGTTTTGAAAATTTTTATATCCCAGGGGCTTTATGTAAAGTACCCTCCAAAATTAAGATGTCGGTTTCAAATTCAAGGAGCCGAGACATCAGCTAGATCATTTGGGGAATATCAATTTTGGAGATAATCCGCTGAACAGTTTAGCCGCTAGCGTTGTTCACTGACAGTCGGACGGACAGTCGGACGGACAGTCGGACGGACAGTCGGACGGACAGTCGGACGGACAGTCGGACGGACAGTCGGACGGACAGTCGGACGGACAGGACAGTCGGACGGACAGTCGGACGGACAGTCGGACGGACAGTCGGACGGACAGTCGGACGGACAGTCGGACGGACAGTCGGACGGACAGTCGGACGGACAGTCGGACGGACAGTCGGACGGACAGTCGGACGGACAGTCGGACGGACAGTCGGACGGACAGTCGGACGGACAGTCGGACGGACAGTCGGACGGACAGTCGGACGCACTTTTTGCCGTCAAGAGGTTTTTGGTATCAAGGACCCACAAGTCATGGATTTTGGCTACACCACATGTTAGAGGATTTTCCCTCTAAATTTGGTAACTGGATTTATTTTTACACTTTTACTTTTATTACACTTTTTTCTTTACCAGGGCCCTGTAATAAGAGTTTTTCTGCCGAAAATTCGCTGCTTTTTCACGCAGCTTCACATAACTTTTTCTCTACTGTGTAAGCGGTAGCGTGAAAGTAAAAATGTGATGCTTACTGTTAGATGATAAATTTTATCCCTTAATTAAAAAAAAAAATCCGCCAAGAAAATCACGTGATGAGGTGCACAGTGGCACTCCACGCATGGCAAACGGTGATTTCCACACGCTGTCCACGCGAATGGACTGGGGATACTCTTATCAGTCAGACACTGCAATACCTCCTGCTTATCTCCCTGTGAGCCTGGCGGTCAGTGAAATCAGGAGTGCTTTGAGCGTTGGGCCATATGATTATGGATGTGGGGATACTTCATAGAGAAACTAAGTAAATCATTAGTTTCACGTCTTTAATTTATAAGACAATAAAACAAGTTCATTTTTATTGTTGAAGCTCTCTATTATGAAACGATCGCAATATATAACACAGCACAATAGAGCCATTCCACGTCAAATCGCACAAGAATTGACACAATTTTTTTAAATGTACGATATTTTTTCTTAAATCTGAACATAAAAAGAGAGATGTATTTTTTTACTTATCTGAAAATTACTTATTTGTTCCGTTATACCTGTATTAAATTTTGAATTTACGCGTACTTTGCAAAATATGATCAATTGTTGCTCCGAAAGTAATTAATATAAAAATTCCTGGTTTGTTTCATTTAATACTTTAAAATGTGTGTTTTATTCCTCTGTAAATATTTCTTTTCAATAAATAAACATTTCATTTACACAATTGTAATTATTTAAAAAAAATTAAAATTTGTATATGAACTCGATCAGTTAATCATTTAAAAAATATAGGCTTATTTCTTGTTTAATTTTCTTTAAAATACATGAAAAAAGTGGACATTGCACACGTACAACTGTAAAAAAATGTAAATATGAGGGCGCGCTCTCGCTGCCCATGCACTAACGAATTGTGTTCGGTCGGTCTTTGATACAAGTGCTGAAGAACTATAAAAAGAATGACGTCTGTCTGATTAGGGTTTTAACAAATATATTTTATTTCGTTTGTTCACTTTGCCTCCAAAAGGGATGAGTGACAGCGAAACGAATTCAACTACTGCTTGTCCTCGTGTTTCCGAAAATGAGACCTGCATTATTTTTAAGCGATCTCTGATCCTTTAAAAGAAGAAAATAAAACAAATTATTTGATCCGTTGTTTATGAAACATGTAAATTGCATTTATTTCAACCAAAAATGACGTAGAACCTACTCATATTCTCGAAAAAATTGAACATGACCTTATTGAAAGATTTTTATTACAGATTTTGTTAAGGAATAATCTTGATACGCTTACACAGGTATTATCTTCTTTTACTTCAGTAATCCAGTAAAACTTGTATTTGGCATTTAGGAAAAGAAGAGCATTATCTTATTTTATTTGAATAATTCAGTAAAACGTGTATGTGGCTTTTAAGAGAAGTACTAAAACTACATATATTATCCAAAAACAAAATAATTAACCATTTGAGCATTTACTTTCTGGCACCTTGTAGCTATGTGGCCAGGAAATGACCCTTAAATTCCTGTGGAGCCTGAAGCATGTCTAAACATTCTCCAGATGAATCATTAATTAAATATATTTGCAAAAAGTCGGTAAATCAAGACAGTATTTCAAATTAAATTGAATATTAAAACATCTTTTTGCTGAATGATATAATAGACGGGAAAGACATTACTACATTATTTGAATTTTGTAAAAAATTGGATTTTGAGGAATTTGTTTTTTGGAAATGAATTAAAAACAAAATCCACGGAAATCTGTAAAAATTTCAGCACTTACTACGCAAATATTTTATCAAATCCAAAAGTAAATTTCGAGCACACGAAAGCTGAGAATATCTTATTCTCCTAGGACGAAGAAATTGGCAAGACGTCTCTAATAACTCGAGACTACAGCACAGTTTTCGAAACTGGATGCCGCCTGAAGGTTCATTGGGTGCAGCCATCCCTCTAATGTATTCAGGTATTCACTGGTGATGTTCGATACCCCTGAAATGAAGGAAACAATTCCAGTGATATATAATGTAATTAAAACTGGGAGTATGATTTAATTTTATTCGTTCTGTGAAGGGTACACAAGTATCCTGTAGTAGAGTGTAGAATACTTTTCTTCGAAAGTAGCTGCTCCAGTTGAAGGCGGGGAAGCCCCAGAGAAGCCAGAAGCCAAGTTCCGCGTTCACATCTCGCGTTCCTATATTTCTTTCCTCTTGCTCCCCCCTCCCCATTTCCCCGTTAATACATGTGAAATGTGTAGTGGATAAACAGGGTTTGCGGGATTCCACGGGACTTCCCCATCTTCTCTGCCTTTCCGCCATTGGGAAATGTAATGCGAGAAAATATACAAACAAATAAATATTCTCTACATCAATATATAAACCAGTGATGATACAACATCACATACTTTCTCGCATTTTTTCTAACTGTGGCAATCATCGAAAATACAGAGAATTCAACGAACATTGGACCTGCGCCATGTTTTTAGCATCCTTTGCTTTTCGAGGAACAAAATTTAAAGATAAGAACTGGAGTTGGTTTTGAGAATTTTTTAAATAAATTGCATTATCCTGAAGCAAAAATTAGGCTAAAACAGCTAGTTTTGTTAAAAAATAAGGTGCGTGATCTTATTTAAATATCTTTTCTTTTTACAACAGACTTCGTTAAAAATCTGTCCTATTTTATGTTGGGTAAATCAATCCACATTTCACTTTTGCAATTTCCGACGTTGGTTTTGTGACATAGGACTAGCAAAAATGGCACACAGTCTCAGTAAGTAAACATTAACCGTAAGTAAATAACTTTTTCTTCAAAATTCCCTAAGCTTCTTGGTGTGTGAAAGCGATGAATACGGAGCGGATTTCAATGATTTTGCATATTTTTGTCTGTTGTTTCAGGGCAAAGCAAAGTTTTGCAATTTTTTCAAACTTAGATACTAGATTTATTAATATGTTAGTGCGTATTTGTGCATATTTGGCTGAGTTTTCCCTATTAGTGCACATTCGTTTAATTATATGGGCATATTTCCTTAAAATAGACTTATCTCAAAAACGTTTCATCTTTTCATAGAATCTATTTATTTGTGGGCGTTCATTGATTAGAAGAAGCTTGTCACAACGCAAGAATAATGCAGGGAGCAAAGAAAACGAACTTTTCCATGTTGAAGACCATGTTGGTAGAAAATCGACGGGTTTTTGCGTTTGACAATATGCGTATAATGTTTGTAACTTACTGCAATGTAGCACTGAAATTGAAAAAATAAAGTAAAATTGTGAGAAGAAAATATATTGGCTTTATGCTATTGCTTTTTACTTTCTCACTTTACGAAGAAACATCGTAAGAAGACAAAGCTTTGAAATCGTCCGCCGGAAAACAACGAATTTTCGCCTGAAAAACTCGTAGTGCCGAGCTCTGGTTTTCTTTTCTATAGATAATAAAAATATGTGCAAACGTAGGAAATTTCGAGATGTAATATTTTTTAAACCTGGCAGAAGAAATGCAACAACGTACTTCATTAAGGAGAATATTTACTTTAATTATTACGCCTGGAAACTAAAGTAGACTATATTGTGTTTGCTTAAAGGTATATCTTTTCATTCCCAACTTCTCCTGAAATTTCTCCAAGAAAAATTCATATTGGAAATGAAATATTGTTAATTTTAATTGAATATTAAAGTGCTTATTTCGGAGATTTTAGGTTCGACATGCATTTATTTGAAAGCATATTTCAAGATTCTTAAAGAATAATGCATATTTTTAAAAGCATATTTCAAGACTTTTTGGGGCATAAAAATCTCCCTAGTGATGAATGCTCGAGGAGATGTCAAAGGGCAGAACAAGGATGGCGTGTCGAGCAGAGACTCTCGGGATGTGGAGTCGTGACGACGGTGTAATGCGGGGAGGTGTGGGACTCTCGGGTAGAGTGCGGACGCGGGGACCTAGGTAGGACGGGTTCAGGTCGGTTTGATTGATTGATTTATGTTTCCGGGCGCGTCAACTGCTCTGGTTATTAGTCCCGTTTAGTGTAGTGCATGTTTTTTTCTCGGGAGATGGCGGTGATCTTCCCTCGCTGGATGGCGAGATCCGGCGCCGACCTACCGTCGGCTAGTGTGGTTTCCCCCTAACCAGGACTCTCCCACCTGCGGGGCACCGCCCCAGCCGGGACAATCTCTAAGCTCCCGACCGGTCTCCGGGGATATGTGGTAGTGAAGTGCATGCTAGTGTGTGTGTGTAAGGGGAGAGGATAGGACAAGGAATGGGAAGGACAGATCGCGCGCGGTCCGTGGCCCGTTTGATAGGGTACTGCTCCGGCATTCGCGTGATGCTGATCGGAGAAACCACGGAAAACTACCTATCAGAGCAGCCGGCCGCTAGAATTCTCCTCCAGACAGCGAGTGAATTCGACCTACCTGAAAAGCTAGTGTCGAAAATCCTGCCGCAGTCAGGACTCGAACCTAGGACCTCCCGGTCAGAGGCGGTGCAGTGACATCAGTTGATGCACTGAGCTACCGCTCCCGGTGGTTTAGGTCGGCAAGGAAAGCAATAGTGAAGTAGGAAGCAATAGTGAAGCGGAGAATGGAGGGTCAAGGTGCAGAGAGAGAAGTGGTAGGTGGGAGAATGGGCAGAAAGAGTTGGGCGGAGAGAGGTCGTGCGAATCGAAGCATGTGGCGATACGGCATCTCTCTAATGGCGTCCAATTTTCCCTCAATGTTATCGTCGTACCATCCGCATCAAACCGTGACTCCCTCAATCCAATGAGCACCTGTCCCAAGCTACTCTCATGTAGCGGATAGCTAGTAATCTTCGAAAGAAGTGAATTGAATCATTATAAATTACAACAAGGCTCTTACTCAATTCGTAGGGTGTAATAAGCTTCTTTCATTTTGGCAACATGAACCGAAATCAACAGTTAAAACTCAAATTAAATAATTTTAAAAAGTAACGAATTAGATAATGGTAATATGTAGTATTTGCAGCTAAAATAGTTAACTTTATGAGCATTGTACTATAAATAAGTCATTGGACATGATAATCATGAATCGTCTAGCATGTACAACGCGATATGTTTCCGTAGCCAAATTTTATGTAATATTTCTTTTGAATATTCTCAATGACAACCCCTCCATATATTGTTAATAATTCCTGCACTCTCCTCGTTCTGGCGCAAAAAGCCTTTTTGTGTTCTTGTGCTCCGAGCGCAAGAAATTACGATTCGCTACCTACACAATATAAACAAATAAATGTTTCCATGTGTGGCGAAGATAAAAAGAAATTCAGCGATTAGTCAATATATAATAATAAGGCTTACATCGCACGCTCTTCTGAATGACGTAAGGAAACTGGATTAATGCGTGGACCTGGATTAGGCATTCACGCATTCATGCATAGGCGCATACACAGATATACATATGCGCGCACATTCACGCACGTGCAAACACATAGTGAAGACTAAAGTTGACTCGGCATATCCCCGAATCCTTCTATAAACTTAAAGTTCATGTCTGGCGTACCAATTTCTTCCTTTCCCGATAGTCCTATTGTACTCGGTTCCTGATAAAAGAAAATCGTGAATCGTTACATATAACATAAGCTGATATGACAAATAATGAAAAAGCAACCGATGTTTCGTCTGGCTCATGAGCCTCTCTGCCTTATGATTAAATTTGATCTTACTTGAATAACGTATGAATATTGCCTCCAAATCGGTGCGTTCCTGCACGTTCAGATTGGAAATAATCTAGTATGGGTGGCAGAGATTAGAAGGGAGTGCGTTTTTTGGAACCCTGAAAAAAATAGCGGATTCACATCGCAATTTTATTTATATCAAAATAAATTTATGAAATGAAGGGCAAATTGTGACAAATTGCGAAAATATACATATAACATAAAACACAAAAAAATGTGTAAATCTTTAAAAAATATTTTAAATTATGTTTTCGAATGTTTTTTTTTCAAAACCCATTTTTGAGGTTCTCAAAAAGCAATGCAGTATGGGTAATGCCTAGTCGTGCCTAACAAAAATTCTAACAAAAATTCTATTGTCTCACTGACAAAATATTGAAATAGAATTTTCCATAAGAATTGTTCACTTGCAATCCAGAAACTATAAACAAAATACTCAGTTTGCTTTTTCTTTGCGTAAAGCCATGTTGAGTATTTCATTAATTTTGCGTGAAAAACTGCTTATGCCTTTATCTTCAAATAAACTGATAAAATTAAGACAAAAAGTAAAAGTTAGCCTTATTTTTTAAATAAAAGTTGAAAACGTTTACTTCTTACCGTTTAACGTCTCTAAGCTACTTCACTTCTGTTGACTCTCTGCGCATCGCAGATCTTGCATGGCCTAAAAGTAACGTATGTCGTCGTGTCTAGAGATTAATGACCACGTTTAATCGTGGGACTGTGCAGTGTTAGATGATTTGAGGTAAAGGATGCCATGTGTGCCCTATTTTCCAAAACTCGGGCCCTGGAAGACTAACCAGATGAAATTCAGGAAATTGTCTTTTTTCTTCTTCCTGTCATGGAGTAATTAACAATTAAATTGACCTAAGGAAAAGGCGGTTTTTTGTTCATTTAGATAATAGACTTTAAATCACCTTGACTTTAAATATACTTTAAAAATGACTGCAGCAGTTCTGTGTATTTATTTTAGTGTTTATTTTATATATATATATATATATATATATATATATATATATATATATATATATATATATATATATATATGTGTGTGTGTGTGTGTGTGTGTGCATCGTTGTAGAATTCAGTAATATTTTGATTTTGGAATAGTTACAAATTATCATTTTTTTAAAATCTTTCTAATCCTTTGTATATCGTAGGCTAAGGAAAGACAATAATACAAGGCAATTTACAAGAAACTATCGACACAAAACCTTGAAAGTGTGATACTGTTTTTTTTTCATTTAGATAATAGACTTACGTAATGTAATAATTTCTGGGTAGGAGATAAGGTTTACAACAAGGAGTTGCCGGCTTGCTAATGAGAGTTACGGGTTGCTTGTTGCATGTTGTGAATAGCGTGTGCGTTTTTAGTATGAGACGGCGCTAAAACGTGAGATCAGAAGAGTCTTTCATGGTGAATCTGATGGCACTCGGCGACTTCAACATCACTGGCATTGTTGATGGATGTTTAGAATAGAAGAGTATATTTATTTTGCTTCTTGAAATATTTCCGGTGGTATCGTATTCTAAATAGTTACTACAAATACATAAAACAACAAAACACACATTATAATATTTACACTACTTAATATTTACATTGTACTTAATATAATTTTAAAAATTAACGTATTAACCCTATCATGCTAAAGCTGACCTACAAATATAAAAATCAATAATGATACAAAAAAATAATTTTAATGTTAACATATTGTAAAAAATACAATTTATTTAATCTAAT
Source organism: Teleogryllus occipitalis (assembly GCA_011170035.1). Lineage (NCBI taxonomy): Eukaryota > Metazoa > Arthropoda > Insecta > Orthoptera > Gryllidae > Teleogryllus > Teleogryllus occipitalis. The sequence goes on along the minus strand of BLKR01004599.1, from coordinate 7,954 downwards.
TTTTAAAAAAATTGAAATTCTGGGGGAAAGTCTTTAGCACTGCTGCGGGTAATTCATTCCAATTTTTTGTTCTGTTTACAAATGAAAATTTACCTGCATCTGTTGTCTGATTCCTTTGCCGAATTTTGGAGTCATGGTCCCTCCGCGCGACGTATGTTTGCTTTGATAATCGTGCATGCACTTCCTAAGTACTCTAATCACAAACGGCGTTACTAGTAAACTTGGTGTAAATTGTATCCAGTGCTTAAGACGAGAGTAACTGGAGAATAGCGAATATTCCTACCAACACACACGAAATAACTCGAGTACGAAGTAAATGAGGTGGTAACCATGGTAACCGCTAAACGTCGGAGAGACGTAGTTTAAGTGTGGAATAACCTGTAAATTCGAAAACATGGAGGCAAATAAGAACCAGCTGTTCGTGCGTTTCGCTTCATTGAATCATTGTCATTTTTAAATTGACTGTCCTGGTTAGGGTGAAACCCCACTAGCCGACGGTAGGTCGGCGCCGGATCTCGCAATCCAGCAGGGATAGATCACCGCGCATATCCCGAGAAAAAATATACACTACACTAACGGGACTAATGCCCAAAGCAGTTGACGTGCCCGGAAACACGAAAGAATTAAATCAAATCAATTAAATGGACTGTGCTTTTTCTTGCGTTTCTAGGATATTTGGCGACTAAGTTTCTTTCGTAGATGATTCATTTGTTTTGTTTTTCTTGGATTTTTGGCATTGAAAATTTCGAAGTGATTTAGTCTGAGTTTCATACTAGACTAATATACGTGAGTTTCATACTAGAAATAGAAGTGTAAAACGACGTTGATACGGTCGATACGGACAACCGAGAAGTGTTACCGAGATCATGTGAATCTTTATGAAGGGTTTTTTGATGAATTTCGAAATAAAAATGGGCTTTCGTGGGAAGGAACGCAGGAGTTAAAACTGATCAGTCACTAGTAGGAAAGGACAAAATTTGCACATTTTTGCGAAAAATACTTGATTTATCTTCGCTCCTGGAGGAAATATAAGATAATGCCTTTCACGCCTTTTTCACTACATAATTTACGTGTTCTGCCCAACCCCGATCCTCATTTAGTACAATTCCCTAATATTTACAGCATTTAGCCCTCGGAATTAACTGATTTCCTAATTTATATTTGACATCGACTGTCTTTCTAGAACGCGCGAACCTGATAAACTTGCACTTACTGGGATTTAATTTCATTTCATTTGTGGTAGTCCATGATTCTAGCCTATCTAAATCAGCCTTCAATAGTTCTCTATCACTTGTGTTCATTTCCCAATACACTATCAATCGTCGTCAAAAATATGTATTTTTAATTCAATTCCCTGCCAAAAATCATTAATATACACTATAAATAACAACGGACCTAGGGCACTTCCCTACGGCGCTCCGGATGTTACGTCTGCCCTCGAAGAGAAATTAGACGCAATTCGCACCCGTTGAGTACGCAAGCTGAGAAGTTCTCGAGGCCAAGGAGGGTTTATTTAGGGCACAACTTCCAAGAAATATTTGTCATACGTACGCGTATATGTAAATTAATTACATGCTGTAATTAAAGAAATTACGTTTAATTATTATATTGTTATGTTATTAAGTTATAGTTGTGTATTGCTGAACGACTGACGTTTCTTATTTTATCTCTTCCTCCATCCTGTTACAGATATCATGTTGTTATAAGTCTATACATTAAACGTTAGCATGTATTTATTTTCCACTTGTTTATGTTAAAATGTCTTGCCAACAATCGTTTCCATCACTTTTCGAGTAACCTACTATTTTTTTATTATTTTTAATTTCGCAATCTTATGGTACCCCTTACAACTGTTCATGTTTCTCGTCCTCTGTGAAATATCGCTTGGGAATCACTGCTCAACGGGAAAAGATTAATGATGTTGGAGGGTTCTAGAGGAAACTGATGGCGAACCTGATTCTTAGTCTATAAATTCCTCGCGAAGTGACCACCCAGCATAAGAACCCTGCTAACAAGAAATGAGCACAAGTTCGGATTTATTCTTTAATTGTGTAATGTATTGTTCTACGTTTTACAGGTGTATTTGATTAAAAACATTTACTACGAATAGAATTCACATATTTAAATCTTATGAAAATTCGATCTGTGAGCATCGGAACACAAAATCAATCTCCACCAAATGCCGTAACAAGAAGAGAACTTTCACAAGTTTCCTCAGATTTAATGCATCTTAGTTAAACTTCAAAACGGAAATATCTCAAAATTAGTATCTTGAGCTTTCAGTAGACTTGGGCCAGGAAAACCTCTCATTCGGATGACTGTAGGTTCGCTTTTTATGCTATGCTCAAATATTCCTTATCAACAAATAGGTAATTTTAACAGTATTTTTATAACTTCGGATTGGATATAACATTTACAAAATGTTATAGCGAGTAGATGTATTAAAAGTGATTATCTTTTAATGCAATCGAGACGTATTCACGCACAAATAATATTTTTGATAAAAATATGCCATCGAAATTAAGAGGTTGAACGATGTTGACGTCGGTCCGTTTATTTGTGATCATCGTGCGAAGAGTCCCCATACAACGACCAGAGTCAGGCGTTCTGTGAGTGGCTGTTGTCTCGCATTAAATACTCTTTTCAAGCCAGTTGGACGATACTTTTGCCACTAATTTCTGCCCAATTATATTGGGACGTGGTCGACGAGTAATATGTTGAAATGATTCGCATCCCTTTCACAAAACTTGCGTTGGAGCTGGGATATTCCCTATTATTTTTGTCCTTCCGACAACTAGAATGTTCGAATGGAATCGATGCATTCATATAGCTGCAACTCAAGAAAATCTCATTTTAAATATACAATATAAGGGCATGTTACTTATATGATTTAATCAAAGAATAAGAGTCGGTATATTGCGATTATAGTTGAAAACGTATTGAGATTTTTTGAAAATAAAGAGCGCGATCTCTTTGATATTCAGCGATAGTGGGCTGTCGATTAACTTTTGACGTGCATGATGTCACTTTGAATTTCTCTATCAATGAATATTCGTATTAATAGCCCTACATGCTTTTTGACAAGATTTGAGTCAATTCTGACAATACTATATTTAATGACGATATCGGAACAAACAATGTCGACAATGTACGATGTCATCCAGTTGGAAGGTTGAACGCCGCTGTAGTGACGTGTAAGGTCCCGATTGGATGGCACCGTTACAGCTGATAAAATGTCACAAGCAGCTATGGAAAAATCGCAGTATAGGGCCTCTCCCTTCTTCCTGGCCCCTCCGTCCTCGAACTGAGGACTGAACTTTTGAGATCACCCTGGACGTACAGACTGTCACTGTTATCTATTGTTGTTATTATTATTATTATTATTATTATTATTATTATTATTATTATTATTATTATTATTATTATTATTACCTTTGTTTTTAGTATAAAAACATCGATGTTCTGTAATCGATGTCGAGTCACTAATTCGCATCGCTACTATACGCACAGTCCAGGTCAGCGAACGATTATTTTGGGGAAATAACTTTGGGGAAGTTTTCCAATGTTGCCTCTGACATTCCATCAGCTGTTACGATGACATCCATTCGGGACACTACAGTGATATCATTATGGTGGCGTTCAACCTTCCGAATGAATGACACTGTAACAGCTGATTTACTTCACAGGCAGCTATGAAGAAATCGCAGTATAAGACGGGACGAGTTTGACAGGTCAGGCAACAAATGGACGTCATGTGTGCGATGGTATTGCACGAGATAGAGCCGAAGCCAATTACATGTGAGCCAACTGTAAACAAATGCATTGACGAATTAAGCGCATGGATCTGCGTATAACCTGCAGTTCTGCTGTCAGCAGCTGACAGAGGTCACTTAAACTCTCTAATTCCACAGATATGTTAGTTCAGTGAGTGCACTTGAAGGTTAGGGTTACATTTCACACGTCATTTTGTTTGTTCCGATATCGTCATTAAATATAGTATTGTAAGAATTGACTCAAATCTTATACGAATATTCATTGATAGAGAAATTCAAAGTGACATCATGCACGTCAAAGGTTAATCGACAGGCCACTATCGCTGAATATCAAGAGACCGCGCTCTTCATTTCCAAAAAACTCTCAATACACTTTCAACTCTAATCGCAATATACCGACTCTTGAGAGCGTAGGCTTCCGCGGCCGGAATTGGAACTTACTTGGCTATCCGGGAGACGCCGCGTCCAGGGCACAGGTGCCGACGTTTCGGTCGCCATTCTGCGACCTTCATCAGGGCGTAGTACTAGTCGCGCACTTTTTCTTGATACTCCACAGCGGGGGGTGCGGGGAGAGGAGGTTTCTGTCTACGTCACAGCAGTGCAGTGCTGTCAACTTCAACGGCGGAAAACTGAGCGTAATAGCACAATTATTAGACTAAGGTAATAGCGTGTCTTGGCCTAGATAGCAATGACAAGTAACGAAGAAGGTAGGCAGCACTGCAAACTGAGCCGTGACGTTCCGAGTGGAGCTGGTGTTTTCTACCGGGCCGTGCTGTGCCGGGCTGAGAGAGGACAAGGGGGCTCGGGTATCAAGAAAAAGTGTGAGTATTGCCTTGCCTATTGTATCTCCCGGGTAGCCAAGTAAATACTACGCCCTGATGAAGGTCGCAGAATGGCGACCGAAACGTCGGCACCTGTGCCCTGGACGCGGCGTCTCCCGGATAGCCAAGTAAATACCGACTCTTATTCTTTGATTCAGTCATATAAGTTATATTAGCCGAGGCGGTGCGCGCGCGATGTAACTCCGCGGGAAGCTGCAGCCGCCGCGGAGCTGCATCGGCGTGGCGCCGCACACGTCGGGTGGAGTGGGGGAGTAGCGCGGGGGGTGCGGGGCGCGGGCGGGACGGGGAAGCCCGGCGCTGCCTTCCGAGAAACCCCACGCGGAGACCTTGGGTCGCCGCCGCCGCTGTCGCCATCTGGTGGTTTGCGATAGGTACTACTCGACAGAATTCGTTTACAAAAACGATCGCTTTGAGTGATTGAAGCACTTATAGAAAGAAAGATGTTTAGAGCTTCATGTTGCACAATACTAGCCTCACTTATTTTTGCGTTCATTATTGTGTGGATTGCAGAAGTTTCGGGACGAAATTTGAAAAAAAATCGGACGGTCGTATGTGCTTCTGATTTTGGCTCATCCATCCGTCAGATTTTGTGCGATTGTTGCTGTTATAAAATTGCAATTTTGCATTGTTACTCCACGTATATCGAATATTGCTAAATGCAAGGCATTTTAAGTACTTTACTATATGTTTGTAATTGCTTTTGGCAATAATGTTGTACGTCGAAGCAATATTACATTTACATTTCTTAACTTGTTCTTGCAACAAATGCTACTTAATACGTTCGTGAAGGCTTTCACCAACAACGCAACCTCGAATTAAGTTTTCATGTAGATTTCTAGATTAATATCTATTTAGATAATGTGGAAGGAAGAATCATCGAGCTCGCAATTTCTGGTAGTGCTAGGGCATTCATATGAAATTGCTCGGAGGAAAGGAAGGAAACAACCGATCAGAGCAGCGGGCACTAGAATTCTCATCCAGACACTAGTCGGTTTGACATATATTTAACTAATGTTAAAAATCCCCAATCATCGAGCCTAAGATTCCCGGTCTACCTGTCACAGTCGCGAATTTCATTGTATGCCAGGAAGGTATCGTTGTCCGCGTGTGTCCCAGTCCGACACACTGCGTCGCCGCTACTGACGCAACGCCGTAGCCACAACTCCGACCGCGCCCGTCTTTTCCGACGTCCACTTCGCGAGCTAAACACAAAACGTGATCATTTTCGGCCCCTCTACATGTCCTAGAAGTTTGTTTCGTTTATTCTGAGATACCTCTTCCTAGGGTCTTGTTGGACTTACAATTAAAATATTCCTCTGAAATGGCCTTTGTCAGTAAAAGTCTAGTTATACAGAATATTTTTTAATATAATTTGTTTAATTAAGGAAATGTGCCCTGGAATAACTTCTTTTGTAGGTAAAAACTTAATTGTTACCGTAGGATACTGTATTTACATTTCATAATTGCTGTAAGTTTATGCATATTATCCAATGGCTTTACCACAACGGCCATTGAATCTGAAATTCAGCACAGCACTACTGTATATATAAGAATGTAAGCTCTAAAAGTAATCGTGGCTTCTCTTTGTGACTTGAGACTCGCCCCAGGTGCGTGAACGATCGTCGTCTGAAGCTCGTAGCGGCAGGCTAAATATTTGCATGTAGCCGAAACATGCTACATGTTACTCCAACTGGCACCCGGTACTGATATTATTCCCATTAGAGGACTATTACTTGACGTGAAACACATTGTAGTGTCAAAATTAATATTACAACAGTGCTGATATCACCACGCGTGGTTAATGTGTAATCACGATGGAAATTGAGTCACTGTTATGATATCCACTAGGTGCGACTCGTGCGTTATTTGATCGAAATTTAAGATAATACATGTAATAAAATTAATTGAGATAGTTTTTGTACGTACGGTGCAAATTAGATAAAGAGAATGTTTATAACTTCATTTTCCTCTACATTACGCGACGTATTCCAGATCTGCAAAGCCGTTTCTCTTTTATCTCTTGCTTCTCAAAAACTTGCATTGCATAAACTATTGTTTCACTATAAATGCAAAATTATGTTTAAAAACGTATGCCGAGGCAGTGAGAAGTGGGAAGACCTTTCCTCTGAGAGAAACCGTACATAAAATAGAATGCCATGGCATTGTTTGCTTGTCTCGTCACGCTGCGAAATTTGAGTAATAGGTTTTCCCTGAAACAAACATTAAACAGCACATTTTTTCGAATGAACACTTAAGAAACTTCGTTACATAAGAGGCTGCAACTAGTACCCATTTGCTTTGGCTTAGCGTCGGGGCAGAACTCATCCTAATGTGTACTGTAAAAGTTACAAAATAGTGTGTTTATTTGTATTTTATCTACTGGATATAATCTGGTTAATATATAAATATTTTGGGTGTCCGTTGACCATTTTTGCCTTAATGAAGATTAATAGATTATGCTGATGATAATGTTAGATACGACAAATTAATTTTTTGTTTTGTTTTTTCCAACGCCTTTGCATGTTAACTATTTGGTGACGTGCTGACTAGTATCGACGAGCAGTTTTACTCTCAGCGTGTCGGGATTCGCGCGTTCATAATGGTCAAGCGTGTGGGTGGCGAATCACTGTTGCTTATTAAGCATTACCCAGGGGACACGTGTGGTAGACCACGGGCGCGAGCAACTTTTCCCCGCTGTGAATTATTATTATTATTATTATTATTATTATTATTATTATTATTATTATTATTATTATTATTATTATTATTATTATTATTAAATTATGAGGTGTTAGGATGGAGATAAGAAGTGGAAGGTGATCGTGGACTTTCTTAACCATCCCAGCATTCGCCTTCTGACGGAGGGAAACCACGAAAAAACCTATCCAGGATGACAGGCCCGGGAATCGAACCCGGACCTCGACTACGAAATCAGCGCACTACGCACTAGGCCCCTCGGTCGACAAATTGAAATGGACATCCATTACTTACAACTTTAATTGGTCAACTAACACGAACTTTTCGATATGCATGTTTCTTTTCTAAAAATCAATAAATAATAGGAAGTGTTATTATAATATGATTTATTGCGATTCAGAATACGGAGAGCTCATCCAATTATACCACACAAGTGTCTTGTATTTATTGTACGGCGTTTATGAATATATAAATGATTCAAATAACCGTCAAAACTGCGAAGAAATAATTTTATAAATACAACTGAATATTAATATTTATAATTTATTAAAATTTATTAATATATTAAAATTTATTTATTAGTATATGAAAATTTCATCTTGGAACAATAAGCTGTTAGAAATGTTAATTATTTAAATACTT
>BLKR01004598.1:58193-103420 GCA_011170035.1 Teleogryllus occipitalis | reverse complement strand
GCCTCGCCCCGCCTCGCCCCGCCTCGCCCCGCCTCGCCCCGCATGCCCCGCCTCGTGTGCCCCGCAGTGTCTCGTTACATTGATTATTTCATGTTTACGGACGCGTCATCCAAGATGGTTGTTAGTTCCGTAAGCGTAGTGCATGTTTTATCACGGGAGGTATCGCACTCGAAAAAGTAATGAAAAATAATTTTTTCAAGATATATTTTCCTTTAGCTTAATCCTGCAGTTTTGCCATGTACGGTATCGCAAGTTTAAGTTATCTTTAGTGGTGAAACTTGTTCCAAAAAAGATTTTTTATTAATTCATGTAAATTGATTACATCAAATTAAAGACAGGTTCTTAAATACTTAATTTTGAAACTATCAAGGCTGCCGTAGTTGCCAACCCTGTTCTGCAAGATCAAACGGCGATAAACGTTTTCTCATTTATTAGTTTGTATAAAACATTAAAATGATTCATTTTGATATTGATTTGTTATTTCACTCCCCTACAACATTTCAACTTGAGTCGATGACATTTAACGACTCTAAATGTTTAATGTCAAACATTCCCGAATAAGGGTAGCATAATAAGTTTAGTTCCAATTACAAACCTGTCTAAACTAAAACGTGCGTGGTTGAAACAACTAAAAACTACCAACTGGTGCCAAGCAGCGCCGGCTTCGCCTATTAGTTGAAGGCGTGACAACTACTGAGGTCATTAGGTGCACAAGTGTAGTGCATATTTATTCCCCAGAGGAGGCAGATGTCCTCTCCCATTGGAACCGGCTTGCGATGGTGTTAGTTTGTTAATGCCTTATTTTACGTGACGAGACCCAGGCCATCTGGCCCGCTCTTTCGTCTGACCACAAAAATTTCGCTAGGCTCCTTTCACCATCTAGCGGAGAAAGAAAGTATTATATTGGGCGATGAAATAGGCGATTTGAATTTTCGGAAAGACGGTTTTCTCACTTCCATGTATGTCGTCCACGGGGGTACAGTCTCAAGCGGAAATAAGTTCTACGCTTCCGACTCTTTTCAAACACAGACCACTATTAGCTTTCTTTTTTGTCTTTTTCTTTTAATATCAGTGCGTTATATCTCTCTTTGATCTAAGCGGTTTTTGAATTTGGAGACTTCGGACACAAAAGTAGGCTATTTTTTGTCAGAAATATCATCCCAAGTGCCCAACATATTATCTCATGTACATTGACAAGATAAAAGTCCCTACGTAGAATAGCCTTCCTTCCTTCCCTCACTTCCATTCCATACCAATAATTTCATTTCACTACCTTCAACAGCTTTAATTGGCATTTTAGAACATCTCTTTTGGGACCAAGTTCAGAAAACTAACACTATGGTTTTCGGGAAATGATGAAAAGAATAATGGTAATTTGAAGAAATTATGAGATAAATAGTTGATTGACCTCTGGAACTAAAAATTAAAGTCAATTATTTATACCACAACAAGCAGTTTCATTGATGTATTATTTAAAAAATTAGTGAAAAACAAGTACAAAATAAAAAATGTTGAAAAATTGATGACCCTAAGGTCTCTACTATGAAAAGGTATTCGTTCAAAACTAAATCAGCTTTGTATCAGCGTGTTACTATTAAAGATGACAGTAATGTGTACTGAAACGTTATCACAGAAACGTGACAACGGACTACTGCCGACCGAAAGGAAACGAGATTTCTTATCGCTCAGAAACACGACACTGACTCATTCTGTTCTTGGAATGTGATTCATTGTTTTTCTTTTCCAAGTATTTGTATTTATATTTTCTCAGTCACTGTCATAACAATGACGTGTATCACGTACCCAAGACAGGAATCCAGGTCTTTTAAATTCTGTTGAAAGGAAATCGAATGGACTTTCGGCACGCCCTACACTGCAATATATCGAAGGTAAGTTTTTATTATTTACTCTAGTAAATGTAAGTAAATGTATTTTCATAAATAAAAATTAAAGAATAAAGAAAATTTATAGGAATATCAGTTAATAAATTTAGATGAACGCCGGGAAACGCTGTCAACTATCAATTGCTATATAAGGAAATCGGTTACATGTGTATGCATTTTGCCGCTTTCGGCAAAAGTTGACAGACTATGCCGAGCACAGTCGTGCAGTCACTGCTGTGCCGAAATGCACAGTGTACCGACCATTGCCGAAAGCAGCGAGACTGATGATGACGGTAAAGCCGTCGAAAGCCGGCTGTCTGAATAAAAATACAATGTTGACGAAGATTACCTCTTTTATTTCTTGTCATAAGAACGTCAACAACACCGAATCAGAATTCCCACAATCCACAAGGTCAATATATACGATCACGACATACCGCACTCTGTCACGACGGCTTAAAATGACCCTAATCTCTTCTTGTCAATTATATATAATCGTGCTTCTGGCGATTTTTTAAACCATACCCACCCGTCATATTCAGCTAACATATTTTCTAATAAAAAAATTAATAATATGTTAAGTAATCCTAGACCCCTGACAGGGGCCCTGTCCATTTACGTCGGTACTTTACTTTTATATCCAGAAATTATTTCCTTCCTTTCCTCTTCGCCCTCTCTCTTCCCACCTTTTCATCTCGGTCTCTGGCTCTCTTTCACTCCTCGCATACACTCTCTCTTCTCTCTATCTCTTTCTCTCCCTCTCTCTCCTCTCACTATTTCATTCTCTCTCGTCTCACTATCTCTTTCTCTCTCTCCTATCTTTCTCTCATTCTCTCTCTCCCTCACTCGCTCTTCCTCCTGCCCGATCTTCCTTCCGCGCTCTTCAACACTCTCTCTCTCTCTCTGGTAATCTCTTTCTCTCTCTTACTCTCTTACTCTCCCTCTTGCCCTCTCTCACTTACTGCCCCTATCTCTTACTCTCTCTTTCAATCTCTCCCTTCGTTCAGTCTCTCTCGTACTCTGTCTCTCTCTTACTCTCAGTCTCTCTCTTACCCCCAGTCTCTCTCTTACTCTCAGTCTCTCTCCTAGTCTCAATTTCTCTCTTACTCTGTCTCTTTTTTACTCTATCTTACTCTCTCTCCGCCTCTCTCTTACCCTCCGTTTCACTCTAACCCTCTCTCTTACTCTCACTCGCTCTTCGTTCCCTGCTCTTTATCTCTCTCTCTCTCTCTCTCTCTCTCTCTCTTTTCATTCTCTCTTCCCTTTTCATAATATTTTTTTCTTGTATTTTACGTATTATTTCTATTGAAAGGTTAGTAGTAATTTTTTTTTATTGCCAGCATGACTTGTGTCTAAATGCCAACAGCACGCGCACTAACAAAGCACTAACTCACCGAGCGCGCGCCGCACCTGGCGCTGCATGTCGTCGAGACGCGCGTCCACGCCCTCGTCGCGCGCCTCCGCCGCCGCCTGCAGCCGCCCCAGCGCCGCGCCCTGCCGCCCCAGCTCCGCCGCCAGGTCGCCCGCCTGCGCCATGCGCGCCCCGCGCTCGCGCTCCACCACCGCCTCCGCCGCCGCGCGCGCCGCCGCCTCCGCCGCCTCCGCCGCCGCCGCGCGCGCCGCCGCCTCCGCCGCCTCCACCGCCGCCGCCGTCACGCTCGCCGCCGACAACGATGAGCCGGTGCTGCTGTTGCGACAGGAAAATGTACGGTTTGTACGAGTTGGATGAACTCGTGGTAAAGAACAATTGAGGGATGGGAGGTCGGTTTGTCTAATTTTTAGTGATTATGGGCACGTCATTTACTAGGATAGTTAGTCCCGTAAGTGTAGTGCATGTTTTTCTCGGTCGGTCGGTCGGTCGGTCGGTCGGTCGGTCGGTCGGTCGGTCGGTCGGTCGGTCGGTCGGTCAGTCCGTCGGTCGGTCGGTCAGTCGATAGGTAGGTAGGTGATGGTGGTCTTTTCCCGCTGGTTGGCGAAATCCGGCGCCGACCTACTGTCGGCTAACGGGGTTTTCCTCAATCCCCAGTATCTTCCACCAACAAGGCCGCGACAAGCTATAAGCTCCCGAATGGTCTCCGGTATGTGTGGTCGAGTAGTGCATGTCAGTGTAAGTGTGTGTAAGGGGAGAGGAGAGGACAAGGAAGATCGCGCGCGGTCCGTGGCCCGTTTGTTAGAGTACTGTTCCGCCATTCGACTGGTGTTGATCGGAGACACAACGGAAAATTACCGATCGGAGGATCGGACTCCTGTCGTCAGTTACCATGGACGTAAGGTTGTTGACGGAGACTGGGTAGAGTTCGCGAGAGTATGGACGCCGGAAAGTTGGCCGGTTAAAGATTAATGTGAAATTCTTATTTAAAACCCAATTATTAGCGACTTCAGAATATTGGATATTTGGCGAAATCTTGGAAGATAATTCAGGAAGTTGATCGGTGGTTCTAAAGTAAGGCGTAAGATATCCTCGAAAGCGGGGAAGGGAACGTTTGCCAATTGATTCTGGTTGTATGATTTCACGAACAATAAATTTGCTTTGTGTTTGAAGTTAAAGTGTTATTATTTTTTAAATTATCTCAAGTGAGAGGCCGACGAACAGCGACGTTTGATGAGTGGCATTACAGCTGCAGCTAATTTAGTTGTTGGCGATACAGACGATCGCAGGCACTTTGTTGTAGGACCGAAACCACCCGTCATATATAATTAATATATTTTCTGACAGTAAATGAATAATATGTTAAGTAATGCTAGACATCTGTCCATTTACGTCCATTACTTTCATTACATCCATTACTTTACTTCTATTTTCAGACATTATTTCCTTCTATTCCTTCTCGCCGTCTCTCCTCCCACCTTTTCCTCCCGTCACTCGCTCTCTTTCGCTCTTTCTCTCTTACATACGCTGTTGCGGTAACATTGGGCAGCGCCTCTGACCGGGAGGTCCAAGTTCGAGTCCTGACGGCGGCAGGATTTTCGACATTAGCTTTTCAGCTAGGTCGAATTCAGTCGCTCTCTGGAGGAGAATTCTAGCGGCCGGCTGCTCTAATCGGTAGTTTTCCGTGGTTTCTCCGATCAACACCAGGCGAATGCCGGAGCAGTATCCTATCAAACGGGCCACAGACCGCGCGCGATCTGTCCTTCCTCATCCTTGTCCTATCCTCTCCCCTTACACGCACATTTACACTAACATGCACTACACTACCACATATTCCGGGAGACCGGTCGGGAGCTTAGAGCCTATCCCGGCTGGGATGGTGCCCCGCTGGTGGGAGAGTCCTGGTTAGGGGGAAACCCCACTAGCCGACGGTAGGTCGGCGCCGGATCTCGCCATTCAGCGGGGGAAGATCACCGCCATCTCCCAAGGAAAAACATGCATTACACTAACGGTACTAATGACCAAAGCAGTTGACGTGCCCGGAAATACAAAAAAATCAATCAATCAATCAGTAACATTGGGTTCAATAGATTCGTAACAGCAGCACAGATCACTCCTTGCCCACTTCGAGTTTGGCCTTCCGTTTGCAGCAGGTCACCACCTTCTAGATCCTCGTATTTCATGCATAATTGTATGTAGAGCATAACTGGCTCACAGCAAACTACAGAAGACCAATTAACCACGTAAAAATATGGGCGAGGAGAAAAATAAAAAAAATACACCTTTTCTCCGATTTTACTTTTAGCTCAGTAATATATCTCTTATTGAGAATGTCATTTTTCTGGTCGGGTGACACCGCGTCGAAGGCAGCTATGCCGGACACTATACTTGGGTTTCTGGAACCTGGCTGATGACACTTATCAGCTATTACGGTTTCGTCCAATCGGAAGCTTAAACATCACCACAGTGACGTCATCATGATGACGCTTTAGCTGTCGATTGGACGACACCGTAACAGCTGATAAGTGTCATCCACCAGGTTAAAAAAACAAGTATTCTAACAAGACTCTGGCCGCGGAAGCGTACAACTTAGCATCTCATATTGATCACTTTAATAATATTTTTAATGAACTGCTGCATTTTCAAATTGCTTTCTACTCAATAAGCATTCGAAATAAGGATCTATAACCCATGATCTGGTGTAAACATTAGTAGTTGGACCGTCGCCAAACATACGTCAAAGACTAATACTACGTTTACAATATTACGGATATTTATGGATAGATTCAGAGAGGATTTGATGAGGAAGCTTGGGGGGAAAATAATTATGAAATGAACAAAGATTCCACCATTTGTGTTAAATAAGTTCAATCATATTTCTTTGTCTCTAAAACCCTACATGGGTATTGTATAAATATCCTTAGTTGATCCCCAGACAAGAAGAAAGTGTTATATATGTCATACCGTAATTATATTTATATTTGTATTTCCTGTGAGGGCACCTTAGAGCGTATTTCATGATTTGCAAAATAATTTAATTTCTAAGCCATTTTCCATGTCTTATCTAACAAAGCTGGCTCCGTAAATTTTCTGCACTGCCAGCGCAGAGGCAGGAAGGCAGGTCACAGTTGGTGGCCTCCCCACGTGCGCGTCCGTTCCCAATTTCGGGAAATCTCCGAAGTTTACGCTTGCGGCCGCACGAGTCCAATCAATCGAACAACTTCAGATTGAATGGGCACGTCAAACCGCGCCCGCACGAGCTAGTAGCCCACCTGAGGTATCCGGCGCTCCTACGGGCACGGGCAACTTCCCCTGACTTCACACTCATTTACACTTAAAATCCACAGAGGGGTGTGCAAGTGAGCCGGAGAGGTGCAAGAGGGTGAATAGTGGCTCCCTACGAAAATATGTTTGACTGATTTTTTTATGTCAATATCCGAGAATTGTATTATGTTTATACTCTTCAAACTTATTACAATTTGATCTTTATTCTCTTACTAAATTCTCCCTTATATAAACATCTTTGCTAACTGTCCGGAATATGTTTGAGTAGCGAATTCACTCGTTTCCGTTTTGTGTTATGTTATTAAATCATTCAAATATTTATTGCTATTTAGCAATAATGTGAAATAATTTAGCAAGTCTTTATAAGTTTAAAATGTTCGCTTACGGACGGACTGCCCTTTAAGAGACAAGAATATTTGTCTGATAAACCTTTTAAAATGTACGTAGAAAGTTCATTATCACTCTCAAGTAAACAGGATTACGATTGATTGATTGATTTTTTCGTGTTTCCGGGCGCGTCAACTGCTTTGGTCATTATTCCCGTTAGTGGAGTGCATGTATCTCTCTCTCTGGAGATGATGGTGATCTTCCCCCGCTGGATGGCGAGATTCGGCACCGACCTACCGTCGGCTAGTGGGGTTTCCCCCTAACCAGGACTCTCCCACCAGCGGGGCACCACCTCAACCGTGATAAGCTCTAAGCTCCCGACGGGTCTCCCGGAATATGTGGTAGTGTATTGCATGTTAGTGTAAGTGTGTGTGTGGAAGGGGAGATAATAGGACAAGGAAGAAGAAGGAAAGATCGCGCGCGGCCCGTGGCCCGTTCGCTAGGGTACTGCTCCGGCATTCGCCTGGTGTTGATCGGAGAAACCACGGAAAACTACCGATCAGAGCAGCCGGCCGCTAGAATTCTCCTCCAGACAGCGACTGAATTGGATCCATCTGAAAAGCTAGTGTCGAAAATCCTGCCGCCGTCAGGACTCAAACCTAGGACCTTCCGGTCAGAGGCGCTGAAGGATTACGAAATCATGATACTTTTTATTCAATTCATTAAATTTTACTCTCAATTGATAATTTGAAATAGGACAAACGTTATTTTTTTTCATTGCAACGGATAATATATTTTCTTTAAAGAAAATATGGAAATTTATAAAATACATTTAGATAAATAACTGTCAACTGACTTCTCCCAAACACTGCGATAGGTCAAGTATCCAGTGACGTGCCGCTACTTCACAGCAATTTGTACAACCCTTACTTTGAAATCTCTCTCCAGAAGCTCTCTACGCATTATCCGCGATATCTAGTAAGCGTGTAACCTTGCCCGCGACCTTGACATACCTGATCTAATTGGTCAAAGCCCCGCCCACTTTCCTTTTCACTAACGCAGTTTGCACCACAACAAAAGTTCAATTAAATTAGAGTGTCACTGGTCGCCGAGGAGAGTAGACGAGTCTGCTCGCCACGTAAAGTTTCTAGATCTTTGAGCAATTTAAAGTTCTATTCTTAGATTGATTGATTGATTGATTGATTTTTTCGTGTTTCCGGGCGCGTCAACTACTTCGGTCAATAGTCCCGTTAGTGTAGTGCATGTTTTTTTCTCGGGAGATGGCGGTGATCTTCCCCCGCTGGATGGCGAGATCCGGCGCCGACCTACCGTCGGCTAGTGGGGCTTCCCCCTACCCAGGACTCTCCCACCAGCGGGGCACCGCCCCATCCGGGACAAGCTCTAAGCTCTCGACCGGTCTCCCGGAATATGTGGTTGTGTAGTGAATGTTAGTGTAAGTGTGTGTGTAAAGGGAGAGGATAGGACAAGGAAGAGGAAGGACAGATCGCGCGCGGTCCGTGGCCCGTTTATTAGGGTACTGCTCCGGCATTCACCTGGGGTTGATCGGAGAAACCACGGAAAACTATCGATCAGAGCAGCCGACCGCTAGAATTCTCCTCCAGACATCAGCTGAATTCGACCTAGCTGAAAAGCTAGTGTCGAAAATCCTGCCGCCGTCAGGACTCGAACCTAGGACCTCCCGGTTAGAGGCGCTGCAGTCTATTCTTAGACAGTTTGACATTAGCGCTAATGTGCAAGTTATTTAAGTGTATTTCAATTGTGAGGTATTCTCCAAGAACTGTGTTTAGTCTCTTGAATTCCACATTAAGTTACAAACCCGCCCGTTTATTCTTGTAACTTATAAATTAGTATCCAAATTCGTTTTCCTATTCGTCAATTACACTTCGAGGAATCGTACTCCCAAGTTCCAGTTCTCTGCACCTGAATAGTTGAAAATTCTCTAAATGGATTGTTACGCGCATGTAACATTTTGAGGGCAATTCCCGCGTTCTGCACCACGACAGCCATGGCATTTTAGGAGCATGATCTATATGTCAACTCCGCCTGCGGTGGGCGCTGGGGAGGGATCGAGTACCTCAGTAGCCGCCGTTGCCGGTGCCAAGCTCGGAGAAAGGAGGAGGGTTTCAGGTCAGATTAGCTCCTTTTTTTTATCTAGGGCTTTTATCCAGCCAACAGCCTGTTACCCTTTACGCCCCGATGGGACGCATATTCGACCATACACTAGACACCAACACACTTGCGGGCTCCTCTGATCTGGGGTCAGCAGAACGCGAGGCCCTCCGCGACAACACATACATACAAAGTCAAGGGACAAACAGCCATGCCCAAGGCGGGACTGGAACCCGCGACCCTTCGGACCGAAGCGCTGAGTCGGTACTCGCTCTTAGCCACCTCGGCCATCCAGGTCGGCGCTCAGTCCCTTCCTGAGTAAAATAAAACTCTGCTCAGAGAACCACGCAAAGCCTCGGAACTTCACACAATATGACGACCCGGTATCCCCGGAATGAAGCGTGAAGAAAAAGAGGTCTATAACCTACATATAAGAAGAAGATCTAAGAGTCAGCATCTTCTAGAGTGCGTAATTAGAAAGACACGGTCACACTGATAATGACAACACACGCTTGATGTTCATTTGTAGAATACACAGACATGATTAGAGAGTTTGTGCACGCCATAGCGGACAGCACTATCGATCTTCTGCACTCGCACTATCGATCTACGCTCGCACTATCGATCTTCTACGCATGCGCAGTTCAAGTTTCGCATTAGTTTTGTGCATCTGCCCGTTCAAGTTGCACAAAACTGATGCGAAACTTAAACTGCGCATGCCCAGAAGATCGATAGTGTTATAACGTTCGAGGGTGCACAAACTTTCTAATCTACTAATCGCTAATGCCACGAAAACGCTAATAAAGCGGCGCGTCGGTTTGGGGAAAGCTATTCGCTCCACCGCGTCTCTCAGGGACGCTGAACGTCAGTTACAAAAATACGATTTTATATAGCCGAAGGCGCCGACCTGGATGGCCGAGGTGGCTAAGAGCGAGTACCGACTCAGCGCTTCGGTCCGAAGGGCCGCGGGCTCGAGTCCCGCCTTGGGCCTGTTTGTCCCTTGAATTTGTGTATGTGTTGTCGCGGAGGGCCTCGCGTTCTGCTGACCCCAGATCAGAGGAGCCCGCAAGTGTGTTGGTGTCTAGTGTATGGTCGAATATGCGTCCCTTCGGGACGTAAAGGGCAACAGGCTGTCGGCTGGATAAAAGCCCTAGGAAAATATAGCCGAAGGCAAATGGGAGAGATCGTTTAAACTATCTTGATACTGAGAAGAAAATTTTGCAGACCACCGAAAGAGAACTATGAGTAAACGATTCATTCAATATTCATCAGGATTTCAACGCTGTATGACTTGGCGCCTGCTGAGAGAGAAAACTTTCTGCCAATACCATCTGGAACGTGTGCATGGTTACGTGGCCAAGACCGTCGCTTGCAACTGATGCAAAGCAAATGTGCAGTCGTGGCCTTTCACCCCACAATTTTATTTACAGATGTATTTTTCTCCTTCTATGGTGTCTTTACTTGCATAATGCTCATGGTTGAGTGAGTCATGTACGCTTTTCTGTAAATATCTGGGTCTGTTTTTGGTAAAATTTATTTTTGATCCTGATTATTTGCCAGAAACACTGAATGGTGCCGCATATCCCAACTTCCTCAGAAGTGAATTACCATATCTTTCTGAAGATGTTTCGTCGACAACTATTCCCAGCATGTACTTTATGCAGGATGAGGCATGCAATCATTCCGTGTGTGTGGTATCATCTCCTTGTCCACCAACAATGCTCTATCCCGCTTTGTCCTTCTGGGTGCAGTGGCATTTTTATGACGACGAGTGCATTTATATGTAGATATGACACACGAAATAAAATTAGGTATTTCTGAAACACCATGTATCTTGTGAGAAGAACCCGTTTCCGGTCTCTTTCTGAAGGTCTTCTGAAATTTTAAGTTACATTTAAAATTTTAGTTATAGTAGCGTGTTTGTTTTAGTTTTAAGTTTTAAATTTAAAGTTTCAGTATCCCTCGCCTGTACTTGGTGCATTTTATGGTTAAATTTGGTAACAATGTTATATCTAATTTTGCATCATTTAACGTTTTGTGAATATTGTGATTATCAGTTCTTGTTTGTAATGTTATAATTTGCTACATATTTTACTATCTTAAATGTATTTTTATTGATTGATTTATTCATGTTTCCGGGCGCGTCAACTGCTATGGTCATTAGTCCCGTTAGTGTAGTGCATGTTTTTCTCGGGAGATGGCGGTGATCTTCCCCCGCTGGATGGCGAGATCCGGCGCCGACCTACCGTCGGCTAGTGGGGTTACCCCCTAACCAGGACTCTCCCACCAACGGGGCACCGCCCCAGTCGGGACAAGCTCTAAGCTCCCGACCGGTCTCCCGGAAGATGTGGTAGTGTAGTGCATGTTAGTGTAAGTGTGTGTGTGTAAGGGGAGAGGATAGGACAAGGAAGAGGAAGGACAGATCGCGCGCGGTCCGTGGCCCGTTCGTTAGGGTACTGCTCCGGCATTCGCCTGGGGTTGATCGGAGAAACCACGGAAAACTACCGATCAGAGCAGCCGGCCGCTAGAATTCTCCTCCAGACAGCAGCTGAATTCGACCTAGCTGAAAAGCTAGTGTCGAAAATCCTGCCGCCGTGGGGAGTGGGAACCTAGGACCTCCCGGTTAGAGGCGCTGCAGTGACATCAGTTGATGCACTGAGCTACCGCTACCGGTATCTTAAATGTACATAAATTTCAGTAAACCTTGAGAAAGAGACCGGAAGACATATCGAAACGTTGGATGATAAACTTACACCAAAAAATGTGACAAGAGAAATAAAACTGACTGTAAATATATAAATCCTGGACCATTCTTCTGATAATATAAATTAAACAGAGAGTCTAGGATACTAACCATGTATATCGACATTCATAATGGACGCAACTACTAATAATGCTCACAAGTTAAATACGAGATAAACAGAAATATCAACCTACTTTTTTCCATTTCCCAGTTAGCGTGAGCACTACACCATTTTCACTGTACTATTGGCTGATAAAAATGAATAAATTCATCATAATGTACTATTTATCATGCAAATAAGGTTTTAATCGTATATGACCATGCAGTAGCACAGGGATCTAAAATAATTTAAATTTTTGAAAATACATAATAATCCGAAACGCAATTTAATTTTGAACCCACAAAAGATGCACACATCCACAAAACCACACATCCATTGTTTTGCACAGTATATTTTTGTTTAATGTTTTAGAGCATTATGATCTGCATTGATTATTCCTAAACATAATTTACGTTATTATCGATCAACATGACATTGTTGAAAGAAAATCGATGTTGAATATCACTTTTCGAAAAATAATTAATAGGAAGTTCCCCCTGTTCAGATGACTGTGCACTGAACTCTCGTGGACTATTAATACGAAGAAGATGAAGCAAAGTAAAAGTTTAGACTGACTAATTTTTTTAAGGACTTAAAATAATTCGTAACTGCAAGACTGGTGTAGTAACTGCATTCAAGTTTCATTTTTGTTGCTTTTTAGATAGCTTCTCACTTTCCGGTAAACAGTGACATTCTTCCCGGCAACTTTAAATCCACACCCTTTCGCGACCGCAACAGAATCTGCAGTTAACTTATGACACAATATGCGACACAACTGTCCGTTCCCTGTGGCAGCATCCCTGACTGAGATGGGTCTATCCCGGCAATCCTGGCTATCCGAGATAGTCCTTGGGCCCGTCTCGGCCTATTTTCTATTTCTTTTATTTACCGAGTTACTCCGAAGGTTCATTTCATCTTTATTTTTTTTTATTTTTTTTTATTGGTTTATTTAAGGTCGCATCAACATCTAAGGTCACTAGCGACCACTATTGCTGTTAACGGTATGGTAACTATGTGGATGAAACGATATGGTGATTGATGATAAGGGGTGAAAGGACGAACACAAATACAACCATGCCCGAGGCGGGACTCGAACCCGCGACCCTTCGGTCCGAGATCACTACGACACTACTGCCTTAGCGATCTCGGCCACCGGGCCGGCTCATCTTTATTAGCAGGTAAAGGGTTAGGGTGCTAGATGAAGTGTGAGTTCAAGAGTGATATTATCCGCGCACGTTTTCTTGAGCCCTCGCTTCGCTTGTGGCGCGAGGAGTGGGGAGTTTGGTTATTTTGACAAGGAATTTTATATCACATTTGTATCTCGTTTTTCGATGCAAAATAGTTTCTTTTATTTGGGATCGAACATTCCTGGTTATTATATTTTGCCCACAATGCTTGTGCTATTATTTATTCTAGATTCAACTAATGTAGGCAATGAAGTGGGGGTAGGTATTTCGGGGCTCAAGAAAATGTGCGCGTGTAATACACGATGGTTGGTAAGCCCCACCACACCACAATTCAAGAACAAACATTCAAGCTCGAAACCACAACCCTGTAGGCAAAGAAATAAGGCGCAATCATCTTAACTATTTTGGCTACTCGGGTCGGCTAATAGCACTTGTATTTTTGCGGAAAGTGTTTTCAACCAATGCATCAAAACCGAAACCGAGAAAGTAATTGTTAAAAATCGTTTAAATTGTTAAAGCAAAACCGGAAGCAGCAGTAAAATTAATTAAAAATATAATTGACTGCTGGAACCGTAACCGAATGAAACTACTTTGGTTTTTACAATTTCATACTTTCGTCCTGACTTGTTACACTGGGTATATGTTTCGAGAAGTGTAAATGTAAATTTAATTTACATTCTGCACTAAGTGTCTTTCCCGTAATTGAAATAGATTGAATTTAGTTCTAAAATGACGACAGTCATGACTGGCAAATGAATAAACTAATAAACTTTGTTCTGTCGTTTACATCATGTGGAAGGCCCATCGCTATGACAGCCGTGATGAAACGAAAACAAAAAAGATGTATCGGATAACAGGGCGACACTATAACGGATCGCAGGGGAGTGGGGAATGAATTGTATATTCTGTATATTTTTAACAGAAATATAGGAAAACCAATTAGATCCGTTTTAAACTTGAAAAATGAAACCGGAAACCATGCGTTTTTTACCAAAACCCAACCAGAAACCCGATCAGGAATATTTTATTACCATACCGAAACCAAAACGGTTTAGAGTCTTTATTTTCAAGGCTAGACACTTTCGCTGGGAGACAAAATTAAAGTTTTAAATTGACATGAAATAAATTTCCGTGTTTTTCTCTTTAGAAAGTAAATACATTAGGGAAAATGATTTTATTAAACTGCAACTCGGTGTTTTAGTGAAAATTTCCCAATAGGGATGGTGATTGGAATGATAGAGCTATATTAAGCTATATTAAGTAGGATATATATACCTACAAATAAAGAGATTATTCAATGATATTATTTCCTATACTAGACACTGTGTACGAGATAATTCTAACACCCTCCCTCTAACTTCTGACCATGAAAAGACATATAATTTGCCCTTACTATTCATGATACATACAAATTCGTGTGATTATGAAGAATGACGTGTATATGTCAAAGAATAAATTAATAAATTAATCGGAATTCGGCTCAACGTTGGAAAAAGAATATGTTCTCGATTTTCTGTAAAACATAGCATTTACAAAATGTAAACTCCAGTAAGTATGAAAGTTCATTTAGACTCGATTTACTATAAAACATTTTAAAACATATATTATACATTCTGTTTATCTTGCTTTTCTGATGAGACAGCAATTTTTAAAAGTAACGAAACTTTTCATACCTTTTTATTGATTTATAAAGTACTCGTAAACACAACAACTTTATAAAACACGCACGTTCTGTTCGAATATTCTTTATGTGCCCTATTGTTTGGTGAGTATTGATCACTCTTTCCACTTCTACAATACCACACGCTAGCAAACAAAGCACTCCCTGTACAAGACAGAAATATTAACTCTTTATTGTGGAATACGAATTTTTGCTTTTCCTCCCTTTACAAATATTGTAAAAGGAGGAAAAGTATTGAAATTACCTCAACAAAACGATCTCAAATTTTCGTACAAAAACCTGCATTTAAGACTTGTTTGTTATGTAACTTCCTACACACGTCAGGATTAAGTTCTGCGAAAACAGAAACGATGGTACGAACACATGATTGTTTTATTTTTCCAACGACCATCAGGGAAATAGATGTTGACTATTGAAGTATTTGTGTCCGGTAGGGGTGGGGGGGCTCAGGTAAAACTGGGACAATCGCACTCCCTTACAAAACTCCATGTCCACCAGGGTTCATCTCCGGCTTTTTCTAAACCTTGGGTTAAGGTCAGCGGGCCGTGACACGCTTGAGGCAATTGAACAAAAATCCCTAGAAGGAGCCCACCAAAATTAAAAGGCCCTCTAGCAATAATCTCAACTTGAGATATATCACGTTCGCATATTGCCCGACATTTCGTACATTGTTAAACGAGATTTAGATTGACACAGGAAAGAAAATGAGCCACAACTAGATGCTACAAGGGACGCCGGAGAGCTGCGGTACTCAAAAGATTTCCTAACCCTACACCAATTACCTAATAAATAAATAAATAAATAAATAAATAAATAAATAAATAAATAAATAAATAAATAAATAAATAAATAAATAAATAAATAAATAAATAAATAAATAAATAAATAAATAAATAAATAAATAAATAAATAAATAAATAAATAAATAAATAAATAAATAAATAAATAAATAAATAAATAAATAAATAAATAGAGTTTGAGGGGCTCACTTGGCGCGCGGCGCGGCGCGCGGCTCCGCGAAGTCCAGCTGCTGAGGCGCGTCGGCGCCCGGCGCCGCGGGCGGGCGGCGCCGCAGGGCGCACTCGGCGCGCAGGTGCAGCTTGAGGTAGCGCGGCTGCAGCATGGCCCCGCAGCCGCGCGGGCACGGCCCGGGCACCAGGTCGCACGCCGCCGAGTGGCGCTGCGCCGAAAGGGCGCGCGCATTCACTAGGCTTGGATTGGCTCAAAGCTGCCTCTGACGGAAATTAGCTGATACGGTGTCATCCACACACAATACATGTACATTATTTTGCAACACTTTGCCAGATGACATCAAACGATTAAATTCGATAGAAAAGTTTAAATCTCAAGTGAAATCGTTTCTGCTGCATAACTGTTTCTATACAATTAGAGACTATACTGAGCATCACAAGGAAAGTAACATTAATTTTAACAGTGATATTTAATGTATTATTTACCATTGGACTGTATAATTCTCAACAATATGTAACAAGTATTGTATCGCAGCTTCTGGGTCAATGACTCCCATCTCGATCAGGTTTTTCGTCCAGTTTCCCTGATCCATTGAGCAAATGCTGTGATGGCCCCTTGTTTTGCTTCTGGACATAAATGTAACTTCATTTTCTGTGCACGTCTTCTAGAATTCAGTGGGAAATACAATTATTCAAATTAATGTTTCCATGTTGTCGCGGCAGGAAGTATTATTCCGAAGGACAACATGGATAAGAGCCAAAATTTATTGCTTAGGTATCCTTGAAAATAGATTTTATTACATGGGAGTTTTTTTTTAAATTTAAGTAGTATATGACTTAGTGTAGGGATCACAGAATTTTGAAAATGTGCACACAAATCACTTTTCCCCATAGCACGTCGTACGCAGTTTGAACTGTTTTTTGACGCAAAATAAATTTTTTAAAAAAATTTTAAAAATCCAATCGGAAGGTTGAATGCCTCCGTAGTGACGTGTAAGCTCCCGATTGGATGACACCGTAACAGCTGATGACCTGCCAGACGTAGCTTTGAATAAATCGCAGTATATACGCGCAAGAATGAGGCTTTCTCATGGAAGGAATGATACTTGATCGTTTGGTTATTTCGTGTTCTCAGGCATGTCAACTGCTCGTTCCGGAAGTGTAATGCATGCCACTAATCCCGGTGTAGGTTTTTATCACGGGATGTGGCCGTGTTCTCCCTCCGCTGGAGGTTTATTGATTGTTAGTGATTCCGAACGCGTCAACTAATGAGGTCATTAGTTCTGTAAGCGTAGTACATGTTTTATCATCGGGAGGTGGTGGTGATCTTCAAACGCTGGATGACGAGTTCCGGCGCCGAACTATCGTGGTTTTACCAACCAGGTTTCTTCCACTAGAGGGGCACCGCCCCAGTCGTGACAATCTCCCAGCCCCCGACCGGTCTCCGAGGCATTTGTGGTAGTGTAGTGCATGTAAGTGTGTGTGTAAGGGGTGAATATTGGAGAAGGAAGAGGAAGGAAATATCGCGCCCGGTCCGTGGTCCGTTTGTTAGGGCATTGCTCCGGCATTTGCCTGGGGTTAATCGGAGAAACCATGGAGACTACCAATTAGAGCAGTTGGCCACTAGAATTCTCCTCCAGACAGCGACTGAATTCGACCTAGCTGACAAGCTAACGTCCAAAATACTGCCGCCATCGGAAGTCGAACCTAGGACCTCCCTGTCAGAGGTCTGGAGTGACCAATTGATGCACCTCTCATAGTTCCGCTGGTGAAATCGATCGCCATGCGTCGGCTTGCGGAGTTTTCCCCGTCAAGGTATCTCCAACCATCAGGATCAACCTCAACGCTCCCGACTGATCTCCCGAAATGTGTGGTAGTGTTGGGAATGTAAGTGTAATTGTAAGTAAGGATGAGGTTAGGACGGAAGAGGAAGGGAAGATCGCGCGCGGTCCGTGTACCGTTTGTTAGGGTATTGCTTCAGAATCGGAGAAACCACGGACTTTGCCGATCAGAGCACCCGTCACAAGTGTTCTCCTCCAGACAGGTCCTGAATTTGACCTAGCTAGCGTCGAAAATCTTGCTACCGTTAGGATTCGAAGCATAGAATCCCCGGGTCAGAGTCACTGCAGTTACATCAGTTACTCAGTACCCTGAGGCACCACTGCCGGTATTTGATTGAGGTTTAACAATCCCCATGTTAGCTATTATTATTATTAATACCACTTTACGCCAATTCCGCCAGCGGTGGGCTCAGCAGAGGTGCACAAGCGCCCCATTGGAGCTCTTTCTTGGGGCGCTGGAAAGCCCGCGCCCCGTGCCCCACGGCGCCCCACGAGAACCAGCAAAGTTGGCATAATCCCAGACGGCCGGGCTGTCCCTTCACTTTTCTGCTCTTTACATTTTTCTTTCAGAAATAGTCAGTCGGGAGGTTGAACTGAGAGTGCAAACCGTGGCAAGTACCCAACGAAATCGAGTAATTGGGAATCGTTGCAACTGCACGGGTATTGTCAATGTTCGGTTCCACTTATATCTGTGAGCAATTTTTCTCCCGCATGAACTTACAGAAAAACAAGTCCAGAAGCCGAATGACACTCTCACATCTGCTGTCGACAATGCGAGTGGCAGTGGCACGAACACTCTCGCCAAACTATGTTTCTATTTTCTTCCTTATATAAATAAAATTACCAGCATTGAAACATTTAGAAAAGTAGGATCAAGTGTATTACAACCAGAATTAAATTTATAAAGTGCGTATAATTATTAACAATGATAGATCGTTAAACATTGTGTTCTTGTTTTTTAAATTACAAATAGTTTCGAAATCAGTTGCAACAGAAAGATTGAACATGAAATTTGTGGGAGTTGTTGAACAATTTAATATGAAATAATAGTATACAAAACGAAACCTTCTCTCTCTAGAAACAACAGCTGTTATATCAAGTGTTTAGTTGTCAAATTCAACATGATTCAACAAATTTCCGACTTAAGAGCCACAGGGCTTTCTTCCCACCGAGGGCTCGGGCAGCGGCCACTTGCCCCAAAATTGAAAGTCTTTCACTAGAAGGCGGTGGGGCGCGGAAGGGCTGCCACCGCCATTGTGGGGCGCGTCGCTGGGGCCCTTGTGCAAGCCTGCTCTAAAGGGATCGAGGACCTCAGAAGAGGGCGTTGTCAATTCCAAGCCCGAAGAAAGAAGGAGGGTTTCAGGTAAGGTTAGCTACATGCGTGAATCAAACAAAACGGCTGAGAGAACCATGCAAAGCCTCAGAACTTCACTCAATATGACGACCCGTAAAAGGAAAAGAAACTAATAAATAAAAAACAAGGAATAATGAAAATAGAGACGTGGACTGTTAAATCCTGGAAATTCAGAAGTCAGGAAATAATTTATGGGGATTGCAGTGAAGAAATTCGATTCATGTAACGTATCACAAACAAACACTCCTGCAGAAAAAATACCAGCAATGCATTGAATAAACAGATTGTTAACGAAAGGTTACTAGAAAGAGAAATTAAAATAAATCGAACATATATCCATATTATTAGCGTGAATGGACCAGATAAGGACTAACCCAGAGATAAAAGAAAAGCCTTTTATGAAGATCTATAAAGTCTAATTGTCAAGATACCAGAAAATCAATATGCTCCAATATCAGGGGATCTGAATGCACGAATGGGGAATAATCCATTAGATGGAATAAAACAACGATTCCATGAGCATGCTAGTAATAATAATGGAGATCTCCTATTTGACTTCTGTGTTCAAAATACGAGAAACTTATCAACCGTCGTGGTACTTCTCTGGCCTCCAAACTCCCCCGATTTAAACCAAATAGAGAATCTGTGGGACCATCTCGATCCAGCTGTTTGCATCATGGATACGCAACGGAGGAACCGAGCTCAGCTGGCCACGGCACTGGAGTAGGCATGGCTCTACATCCCTGTCGGTACCATCTAGTACCAAATTGACGCTCTCCTTCCCATTCCTTGTCCTATCCTCTCCCCTTACACACACACACTTACACTAACATGCACTACACTACCACATATCCAGGGAGATCGGTCAGGAGCTTAGAGCTTGTCCCAGCTGGGGCGGTGCCCCGCTGATGGGAGAGTCCTGGTTGGGGGAAACCCCACTATCCGACGGTAGGTCGGCGCCGGATCTCGCCATCCAGCGGGGGGAAATCACCGCCATCTCCCGAGAAAAAAACATGCACTACACTAATGGGAATAATGAGCAAAGCAGTTGACGCGCCCGGAAACACGAAAACATCAATCAATCCAAGCAAGAGCTACGCCACAGCCCGTGTCCTATGCGTCCCGTGTCTACGTGCGTCGAAGGCCATTGATGGCCTGGCAGTGACCATCAGCGTCAAGCTCGAGAGCGCTTCCTGAAAGCACGGGCCGCACCGGACGTCATGTGTCCCACCGACGCGCAGGAAATCGCCCGGTTCCGCCCGGAACTAACTCTTCCGTCATGTTTGTCTCGTAGAGGACACGCGAAATTCTGTGGTTGCAACATGCTAAATCAGCATTCTTAACAGTAATAAATCAATAAATTAAACCCAAATATCTTGGTTCATTTTGCTTCAAATGTTCCTAAAATTTAATTTTTCTTATATAATTTTACACGATAGAAAACCACATTTTTAGCAATACTATAAAATAAGGATCGAGTGGATCTTATTGTAAAAATGAATAATCATTGATTAGAACGGTGGAAGTGTTATTTAAAACTGCAGTACGATTGGGAGTTCTTACTTCAAGAAAATGTGATAGTTTCATTGCCGATATTTCTGTTGATTTGTTTTATTTCGCTGAAATTTTTTTAAACGTTGATATGAACAAAACTGCCTATAATTGCTTATAAATAATTAAATTATTTTACGTTACTACCACAAACAGCAAATCCAGTTCATCTGTTGAATTCAATGGATATTGATATTGTAGACGCAACAAATTAAAAAAAATTACATATTTTCCGAGAGCTCAAATCACTTACGATCTAAGTCTGAAGGTCAATGTTTCTAAATGACCGAAAGACTGTCATCGCCAGATACCTCTGGAACTCGCCGAGACAATGTGTAATAAAGAACAACGGTAAAGAAATATACTGAAGAACAGAAAATGATTAAATTGTATGCAAAGAACTATCACTTCATGATCGCGCTTATTTGTTTTTACGAGTATAATCCTTTACTTTATTACTAATAAGCAAATATACTAATGATGGAATATACGAGGTGAGATGTCCGTGACAAACGCTCCTTATCAGTTCTCAGAAAGATTTCTTTTCTCTATCTTTGTTTAAGTAAGGAGTTACTGTTCCATCTTTTAGGCATTTTATTATTAAAACCACTAAGTAAAACGTTTTGTCTTTCAATGCTCACCGGATGTTTACAAATAAATCGAAACCATTGCCACGTGTAATTGCTTCATGTAAACTCCGGCATTCTGTTACAGTCAGGTCTACCCAGAAACATTTTATAGTAATTAACGAAACGAATGGATAAAAAGGGGTATAATTGCATGAGTGCTCGTTCAAGAAAACGAGCGACGATATGAGAGAGTTTTCTATAACACGAGTGTAATTATATCCCTGTATTCACATATTACGTTCAATATTTTTTCGTTTCCATTTACGAATAATTCAAATTTTGAGAAATTCAAGCATATATTTATGATTCGAGGCATGTTTGATGACGTCATATTGCTTCTGAAAAATATATATTTTAGTGAGCGTGGCAATGTGATTGTTTGCAAGAAATATTGGCATATGGAAGGTACTGAACATATTGCGAATTTGATATTAGAAGAAGCTGACAAAGCCATGAAAACATTAATTCCTACGAAAAGTAAAGACGGGTATGAGAGAGAAAACAACATGTATAAATATAGGGGGGAAAACTAGTCACTTCTGACACAGTTTTGTTATAGCCTACTTTTTAGGACTGGTAAACACAACTGACGTTTACATTTTTTACATTTGTAATCGTAAGATCAAATGTTTTACATACGAGTATAAAACATTTCATTTATTCACGTTAAATATTTTATGTTGTTCCACTAGTCAGCAAGCTTAACGTTTACTTCCCCAATTTAGTTTTATTCATTCGTTGTTTATATGTAGTTGTAGGTAGGTAATATGTGATGTACATTTTGTTCATGTTCCATGGTCGACTGGAAATACCTTGGCTTCGTCTGTGTTACAGTGTCTTAATTAAATGATTTGTCTCCTTTTCTGAATTCTGATTGGTATGTGTGGAATTTTAATTGCACGCGTGCTAATAACATCGAGATAATCAACTAATTTTCATGAAATTAATGAGCATATTTAGTTAACTAAACGAAACCAGTATTAAGTATATGTCAATGTAGAGAACAGTTGAACATTTGGACAATAACGAATACAGAAATTGTTTTTTTAATAAAAAAAATTGGGCCTCTCTGACCTTCAGAAAGGATCTCAAGACAGAAAACGTTCAAACTATTTATTCCTTTGCCTATCTCAAAAACTACTTAGCTAACACAAACTTGCCAGACATTATTGCAATATTTAGGTAAATATCTGTAGAATTAAGTCTAAAAATATAACATTTTCCTTCCATTACGTTGTAGTTTATTCTGAAGTCCGCTATTGTCCCCACCCTCCTTTGACGTTCTCCGAGAACTGGAATGACATTGTAACACGAGTGTTTTCCTGAGCAAATGACGTAGAACAAATGAAACATGCGGGGTACAAGTGGCCACGCAGAACGATAAAATATTTTTAACCCGTGCATTTTCAAAGCGCTGCAGTCCTTGCATCACATGCCAAAAGTGTCTGTACAAAACTAACGTTATTGCAAAATGGGTTAAGGTTTGACTGACCTTCGGAACTTATTATTTTCAAAGGTTACCAGAGTTTTTTTTCCAGTGAATAAAGGGCAACTCTTTAACTTCAGTCGGAATGATAGTTAAATAAGTAGTCTGTCATTATCGCCTAGTTAATCTCTTTAAACTACATAAATGTAAATCTAAATGAAAAGTTATGTTTGTTCATTAGTTATCTTCTTTCCTATGAGTGACTAATTGTTTTATAATAATTCCATAACATTATAAGTCAGGGGCATGAAATAACATTGCGGGAACGTATTTGTTCATTGAGGACTGTCCCCGGAAAAGTAGAACACCTGATAAGCTTGCGTTAATTCCATTTGAAGGATTTGAGAAGGCAAGAAAGCTTGAAAGCTCTGGCGCCGACCGGGAGAGGTGGCTCAGGGCATCAACTGATGCCACTGCAGTCCCTCTGCCCGGGAGGTCCTAGGTTCGAGTCCCGACGGTGGCAGGATTTTCGACACTAGCCTGTCAGCTAGGTCGAATTCAGTCGCGGTCTGGAGGAGAATTCTAGCGGCCGGTTGCTTTGATCGGTAGTTTTCCGTGGTTTCTCCGATCAACACCAAGCGAATGCCGGAGCAGTACCCTACCAAACGGGCCACGGACCGCGCGCGATCTGTCCTTCCTCTTCCTTGTCCTATTCTCTCCTCTTGCAAACACACACTAACATGCACTACACTATCACATATTCCGGGAGACCGGTCGGGAGCTTAGAGCTTGTCTCGGCTGAGGCGGTACTCCGCTGGTGGGAGAGTCCTGGTTAGGGGGAAACCCCACTAGCCGACGGTAGGTCGGCGCCGGATCTCACCATCCAGTGGGGGAAGATCACCATCTCCCGAGAAAAAACATGCACTACACTAACGGGACTAATGACCAAAGCAGTTGACGCGCCCGGAAACACGAAAAAATCAATAAATCAAACAATCAAACTAATCAACCTACGGGACTAATGTCCTAAACTGTTGACGCGCCCGGAATCCCAACCAACCACTCTAGCGCCTAGTAATCGGTAACGCCCGACGCGAAGCAATGTTACGGGTTAGCGGCGTGACCTACCTGCAGGAACGAAGCGCTCATAACGAGCCCGCAGTAGCGACATCGCACGTCCGGCTGCATGGCGCTCATCTCGCTCACTGCTCGCCACCTGCCCAGGCGCCCGCTCGGGCCCCGCCACGCCTCGCAGCCCGCTGATAACGCGTATCGCTCCGTGAGATACCGATGGACCGGGCTTTCATCTGTCACCGCCGCGCCGCCGCCGCCTTCGGCCCGCGTTCAGATGTTTTCATTGGCGCGCACCCACGGATTATCCTTGAGTCTTCGTAACGTGGCGGATGACATTTATTTATTTATTTATTTATTTTACGTCAAAAAACAGTTGAAACTGCGTATGACGTGCTATGGGGAGAAGTGAATTCTGTGCACATTTTCAAAATTCTATGATCCCTACACTGAGTCATATACTACATAAATTTTGAAAATAAAAGAAAAATTAAAAAAAAAACAAAAAAAACATTAGGTCATTTTTACACCTTCCGCCTTATAAAATGAATATTTATAACAGTGATAAGCACATGTTTAAGGAAATTAGCCCCGTTGAGAAGGACGTTCGCGAATTAATTAAAAAGATTCATTGTATAAAGCGGGAGGTGTAAAAATGACCTAATGTCTTCCGCTACGTTACGAAATCCCAAGTATAACGCAGGACAGGAGTTACTGCCCAGAAGGATGCGAATAGGAATGCGGCATTCATAAAACATCTACATTACCAAATGAATCATGAAACGACGTCACCAAATGAAACATCAATATTCAAAATTAAACCACATGTGTTTAATAATACATCGGCCAAAAACCTTCGATGTTTTAAAGGTGATTTAATAATCTCTTAAATAACATTCTTGTGCAGCAAAATTTAATTTCATAGTGGCCAGGTATATTATTTTATAATTAATATTTACCAGAAAAATCAAAAATAATAACAATGGACCGTCGATGAAGATAGTACAAACAACGTTTGTTTGTTTCGAAAACTAACAGTGGCATTTATTTTCACTTTTACATTGTATTATGGGAATTGTTATTGACAAAACAAAACATTGAGAATGTAAAACATCTATAGAACGATTTTCCTAAGGATGCGCCAAAGTGACAGTTTGCGAAAACAAGTGAACATCACATGTATTTCAGAGAAGTACCCCTCAGCCGTGACAGCTGTTCAGCCACGCCTCTTCGTAAAGTGTTTATAGCTTCTGTGAAAACATCAGTATACAGAAGTCTAAGAGTTTCGATGAGGTATATGCACCTACGCGAGTCCAGGAAATAATTAAATTTAATATAATTATTAATAAATATATTTACGTATATGGAAAATCTCTTAACATGCTCTCACAACCAGTAAAAGAAAACTGCCACGAATGTAAATAGAAACCTCTCAATCACAGCTCGCCACATAACAGCCAAAATCCGGAACCACGTGCATTGGTACGCGTCTCGCATTCAAGTCTCGGCTTTAAAATAAACATAATATTTATCACACAAAAAGTAAATTCAATGTAATACATAAAGGAAAAAATATTTTTTACAGAAGAGCACATAACACTGCACTTCCTAATTTCAATTATTTCTCGCGGGGCACTATATTTTCGTCGGATGAGGACATCACAAAAGGAAGCGTCGAAGCCATTTACAAGTTAGCCAACTGCAAACGAACGAATGCACGAAGGGAGTCTAATGGGCTCGAGTGCACAACGACCACAGAACCTTCAGTTATGTTGCCAGCACTAGCTATCACTTTGGCTCATCCTTAGGAAAATCGCTCTATAACACAAAACATCGATGCAAAAAATGGGCTTTAATATATCTACCATGTGTTTAACACATCGATGTTTTGAAAACATCGACATCTATGTCGCAACCCTATGTGCGAATTGACATGTCGGGAATTGTTCTGTTCTTGAAATTTTAATTTATTTCTCTGAAAAAGTAGTAATCTGTCCCTGCTAGAGTTACTAATACATCGGCCAAAAGCCATCGATGTTTTAAAGGTAATTTAATAACCTCTAACATGACATTCTTGTGCAGCAAAATTTAATTTCACAGTAGCCAGGTATATTAATTTATAACAATCCCCTACACTACATACCTAATTTAAGATTACCACTAACTGAAATGTTTAGATCGGAAGAATACAAATGAAGGGAATTGGAACAGGACACTTTCCCAGGAGCATTATTTGAATTTATTTAGATTGATTGATTGATTTATTGATTGATTAGTGATTCCGGGCACGTCAATATCGAAGGTTGCTAGTCCCGTAAGTGTATTGCATGTTTTTATGACTGCAGGTGTCGGCGATCTTGCCCCGCTGGCTGGCGAGATCCGGCGCCGACCTACGTCGGCATGCAGTGATTTCCCCAACCAGGTATCTCCCACCGGACTGGCACCGCCCCAGCCGGGACAAGCTCTAAGCTCCAGACTGGTCTCCTGACATGTGCGGTAGTGCAGTGTATGAGTGCGTGCGTGTATGTAAGGAATAATAATAATAATAATAATAATAATAATAATAATAATAATAATAATAATAATAATAATAATAATAATAATGTCTTTATTAATGGCGAGGCTCAGGCCATAGGGCCTGCTCTTCCGCCTAACCACTGAGTCTACATTGATACAGAGTAGTAACATATAAGAGGGGAGGGAAATCTGTACATTTACGTCTGGGAGTGCAAAACTAGGGACCATCCCGGCATACGCCTTAAGCGATTGAGTAAACCCAGAAAACCTCAATCAGGATGGCGGCTTAGGGCCGAACAGAATTATGGTATAGAAATGGAAGAGAAGAGAAAAATGAGAGAAGGGAATCATAAATGAAAATGAAGTAGAAAATACGAACGAGAAAGAAGAAAGGAGAGAAACTAAAGGGGGGACAAACTGTACATTTATGACTGGGAGTGCAAAGCAAGGGGCCATCCCGGCGTACGCCTTAAGCAATTGAGTAAACCCAGAAAAACCTCAATCAGGATGGCGGCTTATGGCCGAACATTAATACAGAAGAATAAGGTATGGATAGTAGTGAAGATGAAGAGATGAGGCGTTTAGGTGAAAGGGTCGTAAAGACATAAATGGGGAAGACTGTGAAGGAAAGGGAATGAAGAAAAAGCGAAGAAAAGGAGGAAGAAGTAGGTGGAAAAGTAAAATTTTTCCAGAAGAGGAATGAGGAAAGGTGCCGATAAATTTATTCAGAAAGTGCAGCATAAGTAAACATGTCTTCCGGTTTATTCGCCATTGTTTCCGTTCCCTGGAAATTTGAATGTTCCCTGAAGAAAATTATGAATTCGCACCCTGCGTCCCAGGAATATCGCCTTGCTTGGAAAAGGGAGAGATATCCTCCACAAAATCAGTGTGAATCAAACGTATTGGCACATGGATTGTGCAGCCTCGCAAGTTGCCGCAGGGGTAAAGTTTTTCAGGAAGTCCATTTTTTAGAACGATGTAACTGAAGGTCTTACAATATGTTAGTTTTTCATTTATCACGAATTAATAGCCTAACGATCTTTTATTTTTTCTTCGAGGCCTGCAAGGGTCGTGTAATTTCAAAGTTATGTTTTAAATGCCGAAAAAAGATATTCTAAATTATATGATCAGCCCGCAATTTTTCTACAATCGTGATCCACCTACATTTAACTTCAATTTTTATTTATTCTTTTATTTATATGGATAATTTATTTTATTAAATACAACAGAATGTGTATGTCAAATATTTTCCTATCATCTCGTGCGTTCTCGATATGAAGACTACCGATATAAATGTTTTGTTGGCACATAGGCGGCAAATTAATCAAATTTGGCGCCGTACTTGGAATTCAATCATTTATACCAATTCTTTAGCGCCAAATAACAGCAAAGGGAATACATTTCAAACATCCCGCCTTCAACTTAGTTATTTTTTTCCTAAAAAGTGCGGGCTGACTTTCAGAAAGAAAGGGAATTCATTTTTCGTATGAAACTCTTCGGAAGGACTGGACTGCTTTGAAATTTTGAACCACTTTCAAAAATGTCCGTGAGATCGCGCCAGCTACTGGAGAAGACGCGAAGCCAGAATAGCAAGCATATTGTCAACAAATTCTGAGAATCAGACGTCTTTCCAAATAAGACGCTACGAAATTCAATTGTTTGGGAATCTGCAGCCGAGCTGTTTCACAAAGGACCGCCTCGTCAGTAAAGAAAAGCAAAGTAATACGCATCTTGGCTGCATTGAAAGTTAGATTTTTAGGTTGGTACTGTGCCTAGCTCACAGCATTGCAGCCTCCTTGAAACAATGCGTTAGCGCACGATCTCCGATAATAACATTAACAGGCAATAATTACGAGAAAAAAGAGGAGAAATCTATTTCCGTTTCGACCAGACAGGTGACACTGACAACTTCTGTAATTCTCTATCATTCTTACTCTGAGGTAAACTAATGGTTCTTAAATACTTGTTTTTAGAACTATCTCTTGTGTCAAAGAATTAAAAGACGATAGGAGTCTTGCTTCGACACGAACACCTGCAGAAGCTCTCCCAAAATACTTAAGCTATATTAGCATCCTCAACAGTTTAAAACTTCGTACATTTCATGAGTTCAAGGATCAAGCCAATTAAATCTCAAGACAATCCTCGAATTCTATACCTTTTGAAGTAAAAAGGTATGATACTAATGTATATTACATAATACAGAGACATTTAATTTTATTTCCATTTCATAGATAAACAAAATCTCAACAGGACCACATGTCTTAAAGTTCAGAATAATCAAATGTATGCTCTGAAGGTGCGTAAGTAAGATCGAAATGGATGAGCTTTTTGTCATTTCAATATTACATTCCAATAATACATTGTTACAGTATTTATATAATGAGTTGTGTTTTCAATTAAAACCAAAGGCCTTTCTGGAATTCAGATACTCGATTAGTGTTTTAAATAAAATAATTGATTCACTTAGTCTGATTTTAAGGACCATGATATTAAAAAAAATAGTACAAAGATGCGCTAATGCACTCCAAGAATAAATAATACCAAAACATTCAAAAAACAAGGAAGTCTTCTTACAAGACACCAAAAGGAATGCTCTGAGTACTTTAATACATATTTATTCTCTTTTACAACATCTAAATGTAATGGACAAAATACTGGACTTATCCAACATGGATACAAGCAATCTCACTATACTGTACAGTACATTTTGAAGAAACAGCTTCAGAATCATCACGGCAAGGAAAATTAAAGAGAAAACTAATATTGAATGTATTGATTAAGAATTACCACAAGGGTCATAAGCGAATTCTTGATTAACAGGTAATTGACATGATTATGTAACTAAATAGATTCTTTGAAAACCTAAAATATTAATTTACTCATTATGAGAAAATCGATCGTTCATATCAATGCATGAACAATTAGATCAATGCCAATATAATATAATTTAATACTTAATTTACTACATTTTTATTTCAACATTTCTTGATCATTATAAAATCAAAATTATCAAATATTTAGGTTGTTCAGCACCTGCGACTTGAGTAAAAATTACTTTACAACTAAAGAAGATGGCAGTGTGTACAATTCTGAGGCGCATTTTGTTTCGCTCAGATCGAAAACAAACTCTTGCAGTGTACTACGAAGCCTGAGCAGTATCGCGCTGATGCAGTTGGTAGTACAGTCCTCGCCTCGCCAACAATTGCGTGTGAGTTCCCATTTCCGCAATCTTCCCATGGTTGACAACGCAAATGACGTCTGCTTGTTGCACCGTTGCTAAGCGATGGGCGATCACAATGCACGTCCTACCCTGCTGGGCTTCATCCAAGGCCTTTTGCACCACCTGCAAATAGAAGAGCAGATTCGACTGTAAAGGAAATGGTATGTTGTTTACGTTTTTCACTTAAGAAGACACAGCACGTAATCTATATATTTAAAATACTAAGGGTTTTCTTTCAGAAACTACTTCTACTAAAAAAACTCGCAATTTTTGCTGTAAATCAACGATAGAGAGTCGTGTTATCAACTGTTCTTATTAACCCGTTTTTTAGAAAAAAGCACTACAATTATATTTCAAAATAATAGTGTGAACGCTTTTCTGCCATCCTTTTTTCATTACGTCGTTTTCAAGACATATAACACAATCCACGTAATTTGTCTTGACCGTTTTGATTTGTACGTTGCAATAGATCTACGGAAGCTCGACAATGTTTCATAACGAGTTTTTTTTATTTAAAGATTAATTAGCGTTTTTAAATGGCAAGAACGAGTTTAAGTTCAAAGATTAATTAGCGTTTTAAATGCCAAGATTATGAAGTGTAAATACTCGGATTATCTAGCAATCGTCTGGTTTGTGTCTTTACAAAAATGTTCAGTGATAATTACACATCATTACGTTTATATGTTACATGATACATTACATTTATATGTTACACTGGATAGCAGGATTTACTACTATATTCCATAACATACTGCATGTACAGGTCATGTTAAAAAAATTCATTTACCTTTTCAAAAACATGTTTAAATAACTCTGTGTTCACTGTGAATAGTGGTTATACTGATCCAGAATATGTAAATCTCTCAATTTATTAGTATTTGAAAATAACTATTAAACGAGATGGAGCAATGTTATTCTGTTTTCCAAACCGACATACCAAATAGTAATTTTCTGTTGTAATTTTTCTACGGGTATTACTTTTGTGCAATATAATCGCACGGGTTCAGCTAGTACGTGTTTATTTAATGAAAGAACATTAGTGCACACTCCTTAAAATAGCTACCTAAGCACTATTAATCGCCCGTTAAGTTAATCGGCCGCCAGAGTTGCCCGCTATTCAGTCAGTCCGACGGGAGGAGAGGAGCTCCGGCGCGATCGGCACAGACTAGTGCAAAACGAGTGGCGAGCGGGCCACAGTAGCGGGCAATTGGGAGCACTCCGGTCCTAATTATTATACTTGAGCCGCACAACTTCAAGAGGCCGTCATTCGATGGTGTTTGCTGTGGAGAAGAAAGCAAGAGAGAAAACAAGAAAGTGAGCACGAAAGCAAGGAAGAATGCAAGAAAAAAAAACAAGCAAGATGAGAGCAAGAAACCAAGCAAGAATGAGAGCAAGAAACCAAGCAAGAACGCGAACAAGAAACCAAGCAAGAATGCGAACAAGAAACCAAGTAAGAATGCGAACAAGAAACCAAGTAAGAATGCGAGCAAGAAAGCAAACAAGAAAGCGAGCATAAAACCGAGCAAGAAATCAGGAGAGAAAGCGAGCATGAAACCGAGCAAAAAAAACAAGAAAGAAAGCGAGCAAGAAAACGAGCAAGAAACCAAGCAAGAATGCGAGCAAGAAACCAGGTAAGAAAGCGAGAACGAAAGCGAGCTCGAAACCGAGAAAAAAGCGAGCAAGAAAGCGAGTATGAAAGCGAGCCAGAAAGTAAGCAAACCAAAAACATAGTAAGCAAACAAGCAAGAAAGAAAGATAGCAAACAAGCAAGCAAGAAAGAAAGAAAAAGGAAGAGAGTCGTAGTTTTACCTTCTCGCTCTGGCTGTCCAGCGCCGACGTGGCCTCGTCCAGCAGCAGGATGCGCGGGTTGCGCACCAGAGCGCGTGCGATGGCGATGCGCTGCTTCTGCCCACCCGACAGCTGCGTGCCCTTGGCGCCCAGCCGCGTCTCGTAGCCCTGCGCACACGCGCACACGCGCACTCAGTGCAGCTGCGAAGGGTCGCCAATGCACGCAACTCACGCACTAAGCCCGCGCACGTTTAGCGTCCAGCAGTTGTCGCCTTGGGGCACACAATGCCTCAGAGTGGAATCTGCAGTTTGCTGAGGGAATTCTTTCTAAATACTACGAGATGGATGGATGGACGTGGAATGGCAAATTAAATGATTATCTACGTTAACGAAGTGTTATGGTAGTGAAAGTCTTATTAGAATCCTGGTAGGGTAGACTAGAGGTTGTAGGCTTGCCCTATCGGATATCAAGAAATGTTCCCCTGGTATGGTATACCCCCAATGGAGAACAATAAAAAAATGCGGGATACCGTTGATGTTCCACCTTTCTCCCTCTCGAGAAAGGAAACTGTTCTCCAAGGTATGAGTTCAGGGAACTCTTAACGCCTGAAAATTGGAATATGGTGTAAAGAAATAAAACCTCTAATAGAAATTTATTGAGAAGAGATGATTTTCAATCGAGCCCCAAAAATAAAACCTGTTCTCCGAAAATTGTAATAGTTCAAATGTTTTTTGGCGTCTTTCTGTAACTACTCCATTGTACTTGGATTTTTTTCGTGAAATCTGTTCAACACAAATATCTTGAATTAAGTTCATGTCCAATTTTTCTAAAATATGAGTAGTTTTTGCGCAATTTTGCGTGAAACCCAATTTAAAAATTTTTCACAATTATTTTCTCGAAAACGGCTTAGAAGTGTTTCCTTATTTTTTTTTTAAATGTGTACCAAAGAATGGTAAAAAAAGTGGTGTTGGTACCATTTTCGGCGAACTCTGTAGTTTCGGAAATGGAAAAAAAATTGAATTTGGAAATTTGAGTTTCCCGCGCTCTCATTGAAGCAGTCAGCGCAGGTTAAGTGGCGATACGGCTATGTAAATTTCTTAGAATTGTCCTGATTGTTAGCAGTCGTAATGATCGTGTGATGTCGATAATATTCTTAAGAAAAGAAACAGATTTAATGGAGATAACAGAATTCACTTAGAACTAACAAATATGCATGTTTTAGTTTGAAAAATGTTAATCTCTTATTAAGATAATCAAAAATTGAAAGCCCACTGCGATGTAATCAAGGCATTTTGAGAGAAGTTATTCTTGCTTTCCCGGATAATCTGACACAAATATTGTAACAGTTAAATTTATTCATGTTTGTTTCATTTATAGAAGTAAGAAATTACTTCTATTCCTTACTATTGAAATAAATGCAGCTATCCACTACAGCGCTTCATTTTCATTGGTTGGACTGGGCTTTTTCATGTTATAGCTGAGTTGTTAGTAGGACATAAATTTCAACTCTATAATTTTACGTAACCGTTTCCAAAATGCGAGAAAGTATGTGCTGTTGTAGCTTCTCTAGTTTTATATAATAATGGAAGTAAAGAATTAGGACACACTTTGTATTGTCAGGAGACTTAATGTGATTTCTTCACTTAGATATTTCAGAAAA
This sequence comes from Teleogryllus occipitalis, assembly GCA_011170035.1. Classification (NCBI taxonomy): domain Eukaryota; kingdom Metazoa; phylum Arthropoda; class Insecta; order Orthoptera; family Gryllidae; genus Teleogryllus; species Teleogryllus occipitalis. The sequence continues at coordinate 70,686 of BLKR01004598.1, read as the reverse complement.
TTTACCCTCAAATCACGGAAACCGAGGCTATTGCCAGGCGGACAGAAATAGAGAGCTGGACAGAGGAAAACCTATTTTTCGATATCAAGGGGCCACATAACGTGGTCTAACTACACCACGTATTAGAGGAAGGTATTTATGTATACACATAGGAGCTAGAATTATCCTTTTTCTCGGCATCAAGGCCCCCACAAAGAGACAAACCATGAGTTTTTCTGTCGAAAAATTTGTTTTCACTGCAGCATCACTTCTTCTTTTACTTCTTCTTTACTGCGGAAGTACGTAGTAGGCTTGAATGTTAAAATGATATTTCTGAGGTAGTGTCGGTTATAAACACTTGATGTTCCCCTATGAGTTAGAAAAACGTGAGAACTGTAACTTGCCATTAATCCGCCCGAAAGCATTTGACCTATTTTATTTTTGACTTTTTCTTATTCATCATGGCTTCTTGTATTCCTTATTTCTCGAACTATTTATTATACACTAATGGACTCTGCAATGCTCCTCTATTGCAATGTTTTACAATTCACACGCTACTGGTCACGTGAATGTTAATCACGTGTTACGCTACGCTCTGCAAACATTTTAATAGATGACAGACTTTCTCGCGAGTATGGGTTTGGTCTATGTCCTGGTTTCGACATGGTTGTCAAGTATCCTATTGTTAAAACGTTCTCCCTTAAGTTTGGGCATGCATGCGCTATGACACTGTCTTGGAGAAATTTGATGTACTTGTTCGAGATAACTTTCAATAATAATTCCGGCCGATATTTCACAATCGCAGGGGCAGAATGTGCAGCGAAGACGCGCTTAATACTTGAAGGCGTGTCGGGTTGCATACAGCTTCTGTTCAGGGGCGCTTGATAAACACAAAATCGTCAACGCGCGTCTACGTCCGACAGACACACGCATATTCCCATTGCATTAACCATATACTCTTCGTGCAAGTGCAAGCAATACGTTGACACAGTTTCATCGCAATCGGATACACGGTACAGCAGCGCCTACAATATGAACAAACATTGATTTTTATATATTCGCTTTTGTAGTTATGTCAACTGTTCTTGCCGGAAAGCGATATTTTGGCCATGTCAGCATCAAGTGTAAAATATTTATTAATAAATGCACATAGTATTTTTTATTGGTTATTTAAGGTCGCATCAACATCTTAGGCCATTAGCGACCACTATTGCTGTTAACGGTATGGTAACGAAACGATATGGTGATTGATGATAAGGGGTGAAAGGACGAACACAAATACAACCATGCCCGAGGCGGGACTCGAACCCGCGACCCTTCGGTCCGAGATCACTACGACACTACTGCCTTAGCGATCTCGGCCACCGGGCCGGCATAGTATTTTTATATACATAATATTTTAAAAAGATTTATTGGCAGATTTAGTTATGCTTGTTTCAGGTTGGTCGGGAAAAACTCTGTAAAATAAGTGTTCCCTTCGATTCGCACTTCAGTGATTTAGACGAGCGACCTTCTGCGAGCAACATGAGCAGAAAAATGAGAAGTGAGTTCTGCGAAAAAGTATATCGAGAACGAGGTGTCCAGTTTGTGATCATTTCACTAATCAAAATGACAGTCGGTAACATGTAAGTACAATTAACTGCCCTTAACTTTCTTTAAACTGCGGTCGTCTGTTGCTGGTTTCGACTACGTCCTAATGTTAGGTGATAAAGTGAAGTAAATTCAATTTTGTATCGTGAATGCTAAAAAGTGTGGCTTTACTGAAAATATTCTTCATGAATTAAGATTGAAGAACAAAGCATTCGACCTCATTTTGTAACGTATTGCTGTGACGTCTTCAAACAAATACCTCTTGAGTTCAATGTGGAACAGTTTATTTTTGCCCTGCGAACTATTCGACCACACATATAAAGAAGGTTCAGGAACCCAATAGTTGGCGAAACCAAGGAAATGGTACATATGATTTTCATTCTCAACAATAAGGGACGCAATCACATTATTACTATAGATTAGTCCAATTGAACAATATCAGTTACATGTTTCTGATTGTATCATGCATTGTATCGTGAGTGGACGCATCTATAGTAATAATGCGCTTGCGTCCCTCATTGTTGAAAATGAAAATCTTCTGCACCGTATCAGTCATATGTTTCCTGAGTCTTCGTTTAACATTCCTGTCGTCTCATTTCGAGAAGTAATAACATTAGTGCGACCTTCTAATCTAGTATCGATTGAGGTTGATGTGGCTGTTTGGAAGAGTTTGCATAAGCCCCGCGCAAATCACCCGCATGTGTACAAATGGCCCGCATGCGGAATTGTGTTTTTCAGAGGCGGTTGCGGCAGGGAAGTTCAAGGGGCACTGCCGTCTCAAATAATGCACATCCATCTTTCCTTTCCTTTTGTATTTTATTTGATGTTAATGTCGTTGTTCGCCACGTTTTCTTCGATTACCGTATTTTAAAATCCCGGAATTTCATGTCCCGTGTTTTCCTTCATTGGTTAGAGATGTTGGAGAACTATGTCCTATTACAGTGCAGCCAAATTTGGTGTTTCCATAAGCTCAATACTTTGCGGTTGTGAAAATTGCAGTATGGGAGTCGCAAATGAACATGTGTTTCCTCCGATTCGCGTACAAAATCTATTCCATGATGGAGGAATGTTTCTTCCGCCATGACTTACTAAAATACTGTATTTATACACTATATTCACTGTTTGATTGCATCTGGCTTGCATATTCCCAAGAATTTTGTGCCCCCCCCCTCAAAATTGTCTCTGGAGCCACCACCGGTTGGTTGGTTACTGATTACGGGCGCGTCAACAGCTTCAAGTATTAAGTCTTGACTCGATGACGAGATCCGGTGCCGGCCTACCGTCGGCTAGCGGGATTTTCCCCTAACCAGGACTCTCCCACCAGCGTGATACCGCCCCAGCCGGACAAGCTCTAAGCTCCAGACCGGTCTCCCAGAATGTGTGGTAGTGTATTGCATGGTAGTGTGTGTGTGTGTGTAAGGGGGAGAATATGACAAGGAAGAGGGAGGACAGATCGCGGGCGGTCCATGGTCCGTTTGGTAGGGTACTGCTCCGGCATTCGCCTGGTGTTGATCGAAGAAACCACGGAAAACTACCGATCAGAGCAGCCGGCTGCTAGAATTCTCCTCCAGAGAGCGACTGAATTCGACCTAGCTGAAAAGCTAGTGTCGAAAATCCTGTCGTCGTCAGGACTCGAACCTAGGACCTCCAGGTCAGAGGCGCTGCAGTGACATCAGCTGACGCACTGAGCTACCGCCCCGGTCCGCCAGTGGTGTTTTTTACGGGCGGTTTCCACGTTACCTGCGGCAAGGCGGCGATGAAGGCGTGGATGTTGGCGGCCTTGGCGGCGGCGATGATCTCGTCCATGGGCACATCGCGCGCGTTGTCCCCGTAGGCGATGTTCTGCGCGATGGTGCGGTCGAAGAGCACGGGCTCCTGGGAGACGATGCCCAGCTGCGCGCGCAGCTCGTCTAGCGGCAGCCCCGTCGTCGCGCTCCCGTCCACCAGCTGCGCATGCGCCAACAGAACAACACTCACAAAGGATGTCGAAAAATGAAGACTGAAAATGCTCTAAAGAAAGTCAGTTTTCACCCAGAGTGTGTGGAGTGGCTCATAAAGGCGACATGGGGCAATTGTTTGTCTTTTTGACAGTCACAAGTAAAAGCGATTCTTTGACGGTATGTATAGCGTGCTATATGTCGCTGGTGGCTCATAGCGAAGTCGCTAGCCTTTCACCACTGAATCTCATGTGAAATTTGTTCCAACAAAACGAGTTTGGCTGCTTCACAAGGGCTAGTCGAACCCCTGTGAAGTGTCCTTAACCCTACCCTTATCCTAATTTCTTCCCCTCTCTGGCCGCTGGGTAGTGACGCAGGAGCGCGTGGAACGAGGCGCATACGCAAAGAAGAGTACCTAGCGGTCCTCTTGACAACCGACAGACACAGACTAGACATACATAAAAATAAACATATATGAGATAATAACGGAGGATTACTCTGCACTCAACACTCAACAATGGACGAAGAGACGCGTTGCGTCGCTAAAATTAATGATGAACGCAACAAATAGAAAAAAAAGTTTTTAGTACTAGGGCTGAAAATGTGTTCAGATAAATCAGTGAATACAAAAAAGAAAACAGAATATTTTCGCCTAGCAGAATCAGTCACTAACTTAAATGATTGGTATAATTGGATTTAAATAAAATGAAAGTCGATGAGGCTGAATAAAAAGTAATGTACCACACACGTGGTAAAAGTGATTTTATTTTATCATAGAACTGCGCCAGTCGGCTTATCGACCTCGTGTCGCGACGTTTTCTACTCGCAAAATAAACTTTAACCGTTCGTAACATAAATAACAATTATTCATTTCTTTATCAGTATGTGTATTTATTATATATTTAATACAAATCAGCAGAATTGGCCGATATATAACATTTATGAGACGATGATTTCTATGTACTAACATCTAAATGTTTGTACAGTTCCTAACAAACACTGAGTTTATATTTATGCATTTCATGATACTAACGTTCTATTCTATTTTCATAACGCTGAAGAAAATAATTAGCATGTAGACAGGAACAGTACATTATACATGTTGCGATCAACGCACGTAAACGTTATTTTGCATAAATACACGATCCATTCGCTTAAATCTAACAATAAATTTGAATTTGAATTTACGTAAATTAAAATAACTGGTTTATGATAATGACTAGGCTCATTCAAAGCAACCAAAAATGTACACTTAACAAGAATTTGTATATTTGCGCATATTTTCTTTATTACTATAATATTGATTACTATTATTATTGTGATTTTTCTGGATGTGATACTTTGAACTGCCTACCTTGTGAAAATTATTACTTTCAGCATTCTCACTTATACTGAAAGAGCAATATAGTAGAACTCCAATTATCCGAATTTCAAATTATTCCTAATCTACCAGTTTTCTTCCGATTTCGAGAGAAAAAATTAATAACAATTATTTAATTTGCTGCCTCTATTTACGACCTATTAAATATTGTAGTATTTGTATCTCTGTATTGTATGCTTTTTAAATTAATTTCGAGAATTGTTTTTTATTCCTCTGACGTCTCTTTAGTTCATATTAGAACTAAAATTATCGTAATTTCCGCATATCCGAAAGGCCTGCCCCGATTTAGAACGAATAATTAGAGTTCTACTTCACGTATGTTATTAATAGGGCTGTGATTTATATGCAATAAAAACAGGAAAATATACGCATATATATGTAAATATTTTTGGTAATATATGCAATTAAAAAAGAAAAATATGTGAAATAGTGAAATGTAATATGGAAGTGTAAAAATAAATAAAAAGTGTACTGCGGAAAATATGTATTCAGCAAACAAAATACAGAAATCATAAAAATTGTCACAAGTGACAAAGTCAAAGGTTTAATTTTGAAGAACACTCGTTTCTTCCGAAAATAATCGGAGGTGCAAGATAATGGGTATTGCAAGAAAAATATGACTTCCTCTCAATTATAATAAAATCTAGTGACCACAGCAGAGAGAACTATCAGAACCGCTTACTCTCTGGCGGAACTGTAACTGTTGGACTTCTTTTCGTGAATGAGGGGGGGGTGAATATGCAACAAAAAATATGCAATTATGGAGATATATGCGAAAATATTCAAAATAAAAATAGCTTAAATTGATTCTAAATACCTCAAACGTATACAATTTGTTTGATTTGATTGATTGACTTTTTCGTGTTTCCGGGTGCGTCCACTGCTTTGGTCATTAGTCCCGTTAGAGTAGTGCATCTTTTTCGCGGGAGATGGCGGTAATCTTCCCCCGCCGGATGGCGAGATCCGGCGCCGACCTACCGTCGGCTAGTGGGGTTTCCCCTAACCAGGACTCTCCCACCAGCGGGTCACCGCCCCTGCCGGGACACGCTCTAAGCTCCCGACCGGTCTCCCGGAATATGTGGTAGTGTAGTGCATGTTCGTGTAAGTGAGTGTGTAAGGGGAGAGGATCGGACAAGGAAGAGGAAGGACGGACCACGCGCGGTCCGTGGCCGTTTGGTAGGATGCTGCTCCGGTATTCGCGTGGCGTTGATTGGAGAAACCACGGAAAACTACCGATCAGAGCAGCCGGCCGCTAGAATTCTCCTCCAGACAGCGACTGAATTCGACATAGCTGAAAAGCTAGTGTCGAAAATCCTGCCGCCGTCAGGACTCGAACTTAGGACCTCCCAGTCATACAATTTGTTGAAACGGGATGTCTTAGTTAACAGAAAATAAATGCAAATGCATATAAATCACAGCCCTAAGGTCCGAATAAAATTAGAATGTGATTGACATTCCGTGATCACGTGACGACGCTAGCGCCGTAACCTAGGCAACAGCGAATCAGAAGCTTCGGCATTTTCACATTGTCGTCACTTAAAATTAGGGAACAAACGTTACAAGCAAACAAATATTATAAATATTTCAAAAAATGTAACAAGTTAGGAACAAACCTATTACGAGTTTCTCAACATTCCTTTCTTCTGTTTGTCAAATTAGTGTTGAGAGAACGTGATAGAGTGCGCAGTATGCGGCAGCACCGACCCCCTCCACACTCAAATGTCAATCACATTCTAATTTTATTCGCTGTATAGTTATAAAATGGCGAACCGCCGCCCACTCACCACGCTGCCGGCGAGCGGGTCGTAGAGCCGCTGCAGGAGCTGCAGGCACGTGGACTTGCCGCAGCCGCTGGGCCCCACCAGCGCCACCGTGGCGCCCGCCGGCACCTGCAGCCGCAGGCCGCGCAGCACGCGCACGCCCGGCCGCGTGGGGTAGGCGAACTCCACGCCCTCGTACTCCACGCGCCCGGAGAACTCCTGCGCACGCGAGACACGCTTAAGATGCGTTTACACAAAGAGACAAAGCCTCCTTACGCTACCGTTTTTTGGCCACAAGAGATACATACAGTTCTTTGTCATTTTTATTCGTAATTCCCAGTGTACAATTTTCCTCAAACAGAGAAACATGGACCACAATGGAACGACGCACAGATACAGAATGGCTGATCGAGTCCGTGGACACATACCAAGAGAGCAAAAGGTCTTCGAACTCTCTTTGAATACTATTTATCTCCCAGGAGATACGATTTCTTATCGATACCAGAGTCTTTACACTGTCCTCTCATGGAGACTTCGAACATCTCTTCTGACGTCATGTCTCCGGAGAGAAGATCGCTCTCTTAACTACTAAAGGAACTCTACTTAGAGTTTACACGAGTCTCCTAAACAGTCTCCGTGTAAACGCGCCTTTAGGCTAGTCGCAAAATGAGACACAGGTCCGACGTGACGCAGTGTGACTCATGGTGAGTTTCTGCGAACGAGCGCACTAGCGCGCGTCCAATAAATAGTGGTTCATAGCTACTCACCATGAGTCACCCTGCGTCACGTCACGGACATGCGTCTCATTTTGTGTCTAGCCTTTGTCAGTTACTAATCGCGCACTTTTTCTTGATACTCCACACCGGAGGATGCGGGGAGAGGCGGGTTCTGTCCACGTCACGGCAATGCAGTGCCTCAACGTTTTGACAGAAAACTCAACGTATTAACGCGTCTTGGTCTAGATAACAATGAGAAAAAAACGGATTTTTTGAATTCTGAAGAAATAATAAACAATTTTAGAAATAATTGAGTAACAAGAAGGAGCACGGTACATAGAGGACGTTCGAAAGAGAGATCGAAAAATGAGAAGTGCGCATTGTAAAGGAAGAAGGTGGACATCACTGCAAACTGAGCCGTGACGTTCCGAGTGTAGCTCAAGTTTTCTACCGGACCATGCTATGCCGGGCTGAGAGAGGACTAGGGATCTGGAGGGTCAAGAAAATGTGCGCGCACAGTAGAAACAGCGAGGAACGCATTGCATTGCGCCGCCTATCCCATTTTGACAGGATAATTGGAACTGTGTGGTGTTCTGTGTGCTGAGATCCCTGAATCTATCTCAAACCATTATTAAAGTTCTTGAAAATCTTTATAACGTGTCACCAATTGTTCTCGTTTCTGTTCAACTTCTGAATTCTGCTTGATGGGGCTATCGGGTGAGAGAATATTAAAAGGTGGCGGTTGCATTAGTCTTTCTATTCAGGGACTACAGCCACCGTTAGAGTCCCTAGGTACAAAGAGTAACGCTGTCCCCTGTTCCACCGATCCCGCCATTTTCTATCCAGTTGCCAGGAGAATTGGAACTGTGTGGTATTCTGTGTGTTGAGAACCATGAATCTACCCCAAACCAATATTAATATTATTAAAAATGTTCATAACATCGGCAATTGTTATAATTTGCCTTCAGCTCCTGATTTCTGTCTGGCGGAGTTGTCGGGTGAGAAAATATAAAATGGCGACGGTTGCGCTACTCTCTGTTCCTCGGGACTCAAGCCACCGTTGATCATCAGCGCACTCTAGTGCAAGCCTGCCCAATTCGCTTCAAACGAGGGCAAGCGCTCATAGTGGCGTTGACGGTGCTCCGAGCTGAGAGGGCAGCTATAGAAGGATTTTCCAATGAATGAGCCAAAGTGACAGTTCGCTAAAGCAGTGAACATCACATGTAATTCACAGAAGTATCCCTCCGCCGCGACAGCATTCATAAAACATCTATATTACCAAATGAATCACGAAACGACGTCACCAAACATCACATTAACGTTCAAAATTAAACTACATGTGTTTAATAATACATCGGCCAAAAATCTTCGATGTTTTAAAGGTGATTTAATTATCTCTTACATAACATTCTTGTGCAACAGAATTTAATTTCACAGTGGCCAGGTATATTATTTTATAATTAATATTTACCAGAAAAAATCAAATATAATAAGAACAATGGCTGGTCGATGAAGATAGTACAAACAACATTCGTTCGGTTCGATAACTAACAGTGGTATTTCTGATTTTCACTTTTACATTGTATTATGGGAATTGTTATTGACAAAACAAAACATTGAGAATGTAAAACATCTATAGAACGATTTTCCTAAGGATGCGCCAAAGTGACAGTTCGCGAAAACAAGTGAACATCACATGTATTTCAGAGAAGTACCCCTCAGCCCTGACAGCTGTTCAGCCACGCCTCTTCGTAAAGTGTTTATAGCTTCTGTGAAAACATCAGTATACAGAAATCAAAGAGTTACGCTGAGGTACGCGAGTTCGGGAAATATTTAAATTCAATTATGTGTGAACAAAATCTCTTAACATGCTCTCACAATCAGTAAAAGAAAACGCCACGAATGTAAATAGAAAGCTCTCAATTACAGCTTGCCACACAACAGCACAATAGCCGGAAACACGTGCACCAGTAAGAATCTCACATTCAAGTCTCGATTTTAAAATAAAAATAATATTTATCACACAAAGAGTAAATTCAATGTAATATTTATTGAAAAAAAGAATTTTTACAGACAAGCATATAACACTGCACTTCCTAATTTCAATTATTTCTCGTGGCTGCACTATATTTTTGTCGGACGAGGACATGACAAAAGGAAGCATCGAAGCCATTTTCCAAGTTAACCAACTGCAAACGAACGAATGCAGGAAGGGAGTCTAATGGGCTCAAGGACACAACGACCACAGCACCTTCAGTTATGTTGCCAGCACCAGCTGTCACTTTGGCTTATTCTTAGGAAAATCCTTCTTTAGCGCGGGGAGAGGGTGGCGTGGGATGGTGGTAGCGGTGCCGGTGGAGGGGGGGCAGGTGTAGAGTGGGTACTGAGGTGAGTTCCTCCGGCGCAACGATTTTTGCTCGTTCTGCGCAGTGTCAGTATGCGTCATGAATCACGTGACCACAGCACAGGCACTTCGTTTGAAAAGCCAGACAAGACACTGTCCACCATCTTGCATAGAGAGCGAGAGGAATTGAGAAACATTTTGAAAGTAATACAACAGACAATTGTCAACGGTAACCAACCAAAAATAACAAGATGAAGGTGTACAAAATGCAATATTTAAAAGGAATGGTTAATAAATCTAAGAGCTGAAGATACCTCGCTGCATTTAAAATTCCCGCTAATATTGTGACGCAATCTGTCTGCAGCTCATTGACTGAAATCGAATAAGACGCGCAAGAGCCCCACCCCCCGGTACTTAGTAAGCAGCGCCTTCTGACGAAAGGGCAAGCGAATGGCCTCCAGATCTGTTTGACGAATGCATTGTGTATTCCGGACCCGATGACATGTTCCCAGTGATGGGGAAATTGCGACTTAGGGGCAACAAACGTGTTGACATTTTATAGGGACTTTTCTTAATTAAACAAGTTGTTTAATATTAATTTACATGTAAACAAATACACAAATATTATTATTTATTAAGTTTATCATTATTTATTCATTGCTCATCTTTAAACATGTTCTAGTCTCTTAAGATTATAAAAATGCAAATATAGTACGTATATGCAATTATTTCGACCCAAAACAAATTTTCCTCACCCCATTCATCTAAAAAAATTACTTTTATGTAGTATTTTAAACTTAGTTTTTTAAATAAATCCCATCATACTTTTTTTAAGAATAATATTAATAATTCAAATAAAAGTATATTTTCCTAAAACAAATATTTTCACTCCAGCACAAGTTTGGCAGTAACGTTCGTGATATAAATGGGAACATGTGTTGCATACATTAAATGATAATAACGTGGAAGCAATTACCTACGCTGATGACTCTGCACTGATAATGCGAGGAAAATCTAGGTCATAAACGGAACGAGCTGAAAAAGCCTTAAGTCACTTATTAACACGGAGTAAAAATGTCAAATTATAAATCTCGTTTTATAATACCACAGTTATCATCATGAACAATTTAAGAACCACGTAGAAAACCACACAAAAACATTTAGAATTAAGAAAAAAATAACAATAACATTTTTCGTGTAAATTAAGTATGCCAAAATGCTACAACGTAATTATTAAGTTAGATTTAAGCTAGAATTAAGTCAGCTTTAGTTAGTATTAGCTTTTTCTTTACCTCTCGCTTAGTTGCTTAAGCCGCAAGGCAGCAGCATAATTTGTAAACCAGTAACTAAATAAATTCCCGCCTCCTCAGGGTTACTGTGGAGGGTAAACATATAAAAAAAATAACAATTTAATTAAAACCGCACCTGGGAGAAATGCACTCTCAAATGAACGGCCACCAATCTTTTTTTTTATTTAAAGTCGCATCAAAGACAAAGTAATTCTTGTCGGTCTTCACGGGCACAGAATTAAGAATAGTGCATTGCAAACACATCTGGGAGTAGATTTAAACCTCAATCTCAAATAGAGGAGTGGAGACTTCCTGCTAATAATTATCTGCTGTGCGTCTGTCTGGACGAAAATTACCAATATACCTTTTAGAGTAGAGAACTTCATAGCATGCAAAGTGTGACGCTTACGACTCTAAAAGGTGCATTTAGAATTGCCTCAACGGCCGCATTTTAGATTGTATCAAGATAGCTCCTAATGGATTTGATAATCCAACTAGATCAGCGAAAAATTACCTGAGGAAATGAAGTTTGGATATCCGGAAAACTGGGGACAATGAACTCGCCATTGAGATAAACAAAGAATAATACCGTTTGAGAAGTGTTGCTGACTGCACAGATTGGACGAGCACAGGAGAGAAACGTATCTATTGGTCTACAAGGGCCAATGTTTTAAAAGCTTTAGCTTGTAAAGAAACTATTAAAATAATCACGGGGCTTGGTCCATTTAGGATCCAACTCCACCATGTAACTTGTCCACCTCTCATGTGGCAGCGGAGAAGAGTAAATCGAAATTTAAGTGTTACGTGATTGTCCGCGATGGGGGCGGTTTTCGTTATGCCGCAATGAGGCTGGACGTTGTGGCTGAACCTACGCTACCTCATTTTATATCTCTTGTATGATATTACAAAGACATGGAACATCTAGCGAATAAGATAATAAACCATCAAACTAGTTTTAAAACATGATATACACTTCTACTGTACTCTCTGCCTCTCCCAGGCGTGACTGTAGCTGACGATGGAAGATTACGAAGATTAAGAAACTAAATTACAGAATATAACAAAACACAACGGCAAAACGAAAGGATTGAATTATTCCTTCAGAAACAAGGTAGAATAATTATTTACACAATAAATGTCGGAGGGCATAACATGTAATACAATGTTAGGTAAATATATCGTATGTTTTATGGACTTTTTTAAATTTTCACTGTTTTATAGTTATCGTTTAATTTTGACTGCATCCTGGAAAACGTGTCAAATTTGACTGCATCCTGCAAAATGTGACAAATTTGACACACGTTCATACGATCTCAGTATCGTAATATTTGACATTAGATAAAGTGCGTGACAATATGGTTCCAGAAATGTCTCACCCTGTATATTGTGAAATGAATGTTAATATGATATAAATGTACGCAGTTATAACTTACGTTGGCGATGTAACTGAAACGCCGTTTATCCGTAAAACTAGTTTTATAAGAAACAACATTTAAC